>CAIGRT010189240.1:0-15575 GCA_903798405.1 Fraxinus platypoda | reverse complement strand
AAAAAAAATGTGTCACTTGCGTCGGCAGAATCATACACCAGCTCAAATAAATAAACCAAACATAGATAACATAGCAAGTCGTCCATTCTTCATCTCCTTCACCTTCAATATTGTAGCCATGCCCATCTACCATTAATAAAGACCATTCTTGAGTGCATGAAAATGGATTAAAACTCATTGCCACCTCGATGCGATAAATGTGGATAGTAGTAAGGATTTGCAAGACCTAACATACAAGATGATATTAAAAGGTGCACACCAATTCATCAAACAAAAATGAACGTGTTGTAATATAAAAGTGTACCTTGAGAATTGAATATCGGATGGGTTGACGACGGATGGATCGATGTAGAAGACGGTAATTGTTGTGTAAACACTTGGCTTTCATGGTCACCCTACATCATCATAAGAAAACGCAAATGAGACATCAAACATATAAAAATGCTAAATTGAATATACTAACCAACAAGAGATGCGAATACGAGAACGGTGTAGGCATGGAAGATTGTTGTTCTTGATAAGCCTCAACGGATGACGCACCATCTGGAGGACAAGTACGCCTTGCTGTTGGTCTCTTTCCTTTCGATGATGTCGATGGAGCCTGCATTTACATACAAATGAATGCGATTTGATGTTAGGAATCCGTTTAATTTTAGAGGGTAACATATCAACTTACCTTTGGTTTCTTTGAAGTCGACTCCAATGGGCTCTTTCTACGAAGTTTCTTAGGCGCACCCTTCTTGTTCGCTGCTTTAGGATCCAATACAGAGCAGCTTTCTTTTTGTTGCGAACCTGTACAATCCGAGGATATTTGAACATTATGTCGTGATGGGACATTACTTCCGCTGGTCGACCTTGAACTCATAAGTTCTTTCCGTTGAACTCCTATCCATTCCATTATCGCATGGGTTCGACTTTCATCTTCTGCGGCTAGGTCTGCAACGGTAGCGAAAGCTTGACACATTTTATCATAACGTAACTGTCCAGGAGTGCTTACCATCCCATCGTAGTTAACAGCAACCCTGGTATGTGCTCTACTGACATCCCTTCTCCATCGCCGCAATATATACCTATCCGAAAGTACAGTAATGTCATTACGGATCAGTACCGCGATCGCATGCCTGCAAAGTATTCCCTGGAACTCAAACAAGTGGCAGCTGCATACAATTTCACAGTTCTCTCTATGAAATAAGACTACGAACGTTTTTTTCTTCCGTCGATCGCCACATACCACATCCTCTCGTACCTCGTACGTTGTCCCCGAACAACCATTCACAACAGATAATATGTCACAATATACCTTCCCCGTGAACTCAGCTTGCACTTCCTTGAATTTTGAAATTGTGTAGACTGCTTGAAATTGCTTCTCCATTTCATACGTTGTTGCGCATGGAACCATTTGAGAATATGACCTAAAATCAGCCTGAAACTCCTTCTCAACTTTATTCCGTAGTGCACGTTCATACTGTTCGACAAATTGCTTCAACGACGTCTTCGAATGCACATACCCATCAAAAAAGGCATTCATACTCTCAGATCGTTGTGTTGTCAACATTCCGGCCCAAAATGTTGTTTTTAGAAAGCAAGGAACCCATCGACCTCTATTCTCGTACAACCCCGACAACCAATCATTGTCTTGCAACTCATATTTATCTATCATTGTTTTCCAACCTGCCTCAAATTCTTCGACATTTTGCGAATCATATACCAATACGTGTATAGCCGAAAATATTGAACCCTTATCCACGTGGTAACCAAATTTTTCTGGTAACTTCTTCAGAATGTGCCATAAACACCATCTATGCTTCGTATTAGGGAAAACTACCTGTATTGCATTTTGCATGGCCCGATCTTGATCGGTTATTATTCCATGTGGAGCTTGATCGTGCATACACTTAAGCCATGTCCTGAACAGCCATACAAAAGTATCTGTGTTCTCGTATGATAACAAACCACAACCAAGAAGTGTTGATTGTCCGTGGTGATTCACACCAACAAAAGGGGCAAATGGCATGTTGTATTTATTAGTGAGGTACGTGGTATCAAATGTGACAACGTCACCGAACTCCTTATATGCTTCACGACACCGATTGTCTGCCCAAAATACATTCTTTAGCCGCGATTCTTCGTCCAGATCAATACTGAAGTAAAATCCCGAGCATCGTGCTTGCATTTCTGAAAAGTAAGACTGTATTGTCGCGGCATCTCCTTCTCCAAGTTTTAATCGTCTCACTTGTTCAATATAGTTCCTACAATCCTTTTCCACACAAGTCAGATTCTCATATCCACCTGCTTCAACAACTGCAGAGTTGAAACTTTTGTGCAATGGAATTCCTGCCATGTCATTAACTTCAATCTTCCGTTTTACATGTGCGCTTAATTCTCGGTTGCAACGATACAACCTCGACTTTGAAGGACTTGTTTTATGATTGTGGTCGAGGTGTACTGTTTTTATTATCCAGAAACCATGATAATCAAAAGATGCAGAGATCCTGGCTTTACAACCTGTCTGAATTGTTGGTTGCGGCTTCAAAGAACCGCTTGTGGAACCGCTTCGTCGTCCTTCACGACTACATGTGAACGTTACATATTGCAAAACTCCGTTGTCATCTTTTTTCGAATTCCTTTTCCTGACTGGGAAACCAACATCGTAAGCATATCTCTTGTACAAATCAAAAACTTCGTTTTCATCCTTGAACTTCATACCCACTTCAGGCACAATCACACCATCTCCTCCTTTCGTTTCATCTACACATACATCCAAATTGTCTTCCACATTCACATTTTCAGATTCCACTCTTGAATCATCTTCCACTGCTTCCATAATTTCTTCTCCTGCATCAAAATTAGTTGTCACGTTCAAAAAACCATAACCTCTCCACAATTTTACATTGATACATAATAATCATACCAACATACAAAAGATTGGATCGGAGCAACCAACATTCTTTTCCATATAGTTGAACATGAACTTTTCATCAAATTTATCTAGTATTGACTTTTTACAAAATTAACCACTGAACTTCATAAATATAAAAAAATGCAGTCATTGACTTTTTACAAAATTATGAAAGAAAATAGTTACGACATACAACAAAAAATGATTTTCACCTTTAAATGTAGCGACCGGGTTCGAGGTCTGACGGTGGGAGTTCTTACACAGCGACGATGGCGTCGATTTTCTCAAACATTGGGAAATTGCTGGGTTGAGAAATGGTAATTTCCAAAAAAATGTTGAGTTCTTCTACCTTTGTATGGTAAATTGGCTTTATTGTTGGTACAACGTCGTTGGGAGGGTGAGTCTCCGACGGTGTCGACTTTGGGTGGATGAGAAATTTTTTAGCTTTTTTGTGAATCTCTTTTTGTGAACCGGGTGTCCTCCAATATTGTACAATATCATTTTGGCGCTTGTTTTGTAGTTCCTGTAGCTTCTGTTTTCATTTACTGTTTTGTGTTGACTTTATTTGTCCTTTTTTTTTTGTTTTTTAAGCTTGCCACGTCACATTGTAAATAACCATTGTCAAGGTGCATTGTACGAGTAGCTTTACTCTTTTGATAGAGGCATGTACGACTCCTTGTTGGGTATGGTTGACTTCCTTGTAGGGATTAATTCTAAAATTCTCCTTGATCTGCAAAGANGGATTAATTCTAAAATTCTCCTTGATCTGCAAAGATGACGTGATGTTTTCCAATAATTAATTGGTTTCCTTATCAAACACTTTCTTCTTTAAATATACGAGTATAAGTTTGGATACCACGCTTTGCCAAATGTGTTCAGCCGGTAAGTGCTCTTTTGTTGCTCGATGCTAGGTGAAGATTGGAGGGATGACAAAAATGGCAAGGCGAAGGTAGACAGGTTAGGCCTTCGCCATACATGTCAGCAAGCCGTGTTGGTGCCCCATGAGAGTCTTCGCAAGATTTATAGTGTAATAATAGTTTTCCAAGTCCAAGTCTAATAATAATTTTAGGTGAAGGATTGTGCAAATCATCATCTTGCAATTTCACGTGTTAGGGTCCATGTTTTTGAAAGCCAAGTCTAATTATTCATATTAGGCAAATGACTTAAGAGAATGACATATGTCATGTGGAGAGACAGGTCATCGATGTGGCAAATTTCACTGGCGAAGGAAAAAACATGCTGACAGAGTTGTATAGTTCTGAAGAGGTGTACGCTCGTGCATTGATTAGGGTGCTAATCATGATTGTGGTTGTTTTGAATTACGAAATGTTGTAGTCATGATGCAACCTTCATTTAATGAAGGTGCATGACGTTTTAAACGGTTGTGTGGTGTTTTAACTAATTATGAGTCTGTTTGGTAAAAATTTTAATCCAATTAAAATTGAAAATATAATCGTTATTGAGTCTCACTCGCCTAATAAAAGTCAACAATAACGGTTAATTTTTCAATTTTAATCTAATTTTAATCTCTAACAAACACACTCTATATATATGTTTGACTTTATTCTTAATATAAGATAACTATTGATAGCATTCATTAAATTGTTTCATTATGCATGGTTAATGCATTTCCATGTAAACTTTATGTTACTTAAAACATCATTAATCTAACACTTTTAAGTATTATTTCACCAATCTAGACTAGTCTCAATAGGGGACTCCAATGAAGTCTCTTCACCAGCTCTCAACCCGATGTTCAATGGAACTAATACAAAAAAAAATGTTCTGGCTTGCCACCAATCGAAAAACATATCTCATTTTTGTGGTTACTATCAACCACATGACAAGTTTGCGAACTAGTTGAGCCGAAAATGGTATACGCTTCATGCGATAGAATTGTCCAATCAGTTTTAATTTGATGAACATCATCTAACTTCTCCCAAACAAAATCAAGCTTTCGAAGGGAACTCAAGGTTTGCCTTTAATTTTATCTTCAATTGTAGTGATTCCATTTCTGCAATAAATAATATAAAATGATCATGTTAAATAAGCAATGAACAAATATGAAAAGTCTACAATAATTCCCCTAAAAAAATCTTCGAAGAAACCTCATCCATTTGACCAAACTCTTCACAACAATACACTAAATCACATCCAAACATAGTTAGAAAAAAACAACAAATAAGCATACAAATTAAAATTTGCAGGCTGCTTATACTTTTGCTTTCTAGCATAAGTACCTATCTACTTTTAAATCACATTCTCTTATATTTTACCTTCAAGTAAGTTTTCTAAGTTTTAAATCGACAGTTGTTAAGTAAAATGTTGTTGAAATAAAAAAAAAAAAATTTAGAGTCTGTAAAAGCGAGATAGAAGAGTTTCGATTACACTTAATTCTTGAAGTACTTTTAGACAGATGTCGCTTTACATTAAACCTGAAATTGTATTAATTAACTTTATTATTAGATGTTAATTTTTAAATAGTCAACAATGCTTATCCCACAAATGCCTTGACCTAGAGGTCGGTCCGTATGCACACGAGCTTGGCTTGTTACTTGTGGCTCGGCCCGTGAGCTCGTGGCTCGTGGGCCGAGCCGAGTTTCGGCCTCCGAGCTCGTCTTTTTTAAAGATAAACCTTTTAAAAAAAAAACCCTTCGTCTTCGACGAGTCCACGAGCTGCTCATGCTCGTCTTTTGACGAGCCCGAGCTGCTCACGAGCCGTATTTTGACGAGCCGAGCGGTCAATCCGATGAGCCGCTCGACCCGTTTGCCACCTCTACCTTAACTACAAGAAGCAAAGTTTGTCTTTTAGTTTTAAGTCTTTAAACATTGACGTGTCGGACAATAGTAGTTCCTATCGATGATTTATAAAAAAACAAAAGATTACTAACTGAAATGGTATTACCTTCATACCTGCCACATGACCAACATTTAAAAATAAAAAAATTTAAAAAAACAAAAACAAAGAGAACAAAGAATATTCAGGCCCTGTTTGACACTCATTCACATTCTCATTTTTTTTTCTCTTTCTTCATTTCAATCATACATTCTCCAAATAAAATAATATTAAACAAAAATCTAAAACTTTTCATTACTTTTCAACCACGCATTCTTCCATCATTCACTATACGAGAATTTATTTTTTCCCCAAAATGGGTGTCAAACACAAGCTAAGTAAGCTTAATTGAGATAGCAAATCATACACAGGGCAAGAATATTCATTGAAGGGCCAAATTACAATCAAATGAATAACAAAAATTTAAAATTAGATTCAGGGATACATCCAGAATGGGTGAAAATTGAATTTCAAAAAAAAAAAAAAAAAATTTATTTGAGTAAATTAGAGATCGAAGAACCACAAACTATCTCAAATTGTGAAAATTAATTACATAAATATATGTGACTAGGAGTGAAAATTACAATGGTCCTAATGGTCTAAAAACTTTGAATTTATAAAACATACATTCTAAGGGAATCTAATTCTTCAAGAACGGATGTGGATAAAGTTTCGGGAACAATACATATTTGAGGTAGTTAAAAGATACAATTTCAAAATTAACGAACATGTTTTAAAGTTTAAAAAATCAGATCATAATTAAATATATTTTTAAATTAAATATATTCAAGTCAAAATACTATATAATTTATTGTCATAATTATTTATTAGTCACAATAAAAAAATGTCATTGTCACGAATCACAAATTTCATAGGCCATGACTTATTTATCAATCACAAATTATCAAATTCATTGATCATGCATTATTTCTCAATCACAAATTTTATAGGTTATAATTTATTTATCGGTCACAAATTACAAATTTTATGAGTCAAAACTTATTTCATGGTCACACAATATCAAATTAATTGATCACAATTTATTTCTTGGTTACATATTATCAAATTAAGTGGTCATAATTTAACAAATTGTGAGTCTCGATTATAAAGTTAGTCGAAATTTCATATTTCTTAAATCACATATTATTTATTGGTAAAAAAATAATCAATTTATTGGTCGCAATTATCCAAAATCCTACCCACCTTACCCACCATCGGCACCACCGTCGCAATTATTAATATTTAAAAGATGAATTATCACCTGATTTTTGAATAAAAAATGTAAACTTGATTTTTGAATTGGAAAGTTAAAAATCATGTGTGTGTAATTGTCACTAAAGTTTTCCATTTCCATTAAAAACTTCTATTTTATCTATAAATAAAAAGACACAAAAAATAGAAAGCATATATTAATATATACTTAGATATAATTGAATTTTTACGTAGGGTTCGCTTGAAACTTCTTCGACACAGGGATGGAAGTACACAGTGGTTGAGGTGGCGACAATGGTGATGAAAGAGTTGAAGTCAAACACAAAATCCAAGAACCCTTGTGGAAGGATGAAGAAGGCGGTAGGAGGAAGACATTAGTTTTGATTTGGGAAAGAATTAATAATTAATGGGAGCCGTTACTTTCATCCACCATTCTTTTATATTTATCCAACTTTAAATCTATACCTATTAAAATTTTAAGTTCTATATTAATTCACATTACATTCCAATATTATTCTTATTAAATTCATTTATTTAAATAGTAGATATTCACACCATTTTTATATATCTATCCACTCTAAATCTATACATATTATAATTATAATTAAAAAAAAAAAAACTATTAAATTCATCCCCATTAAGTGTAAGTATACTCATATGCTTAATTCCCTATTAAGTTTACCGATGAAAATTGGATATAGAGAAGATAAATTAGCATGAAACTGATGTGCACCCACGTAACAATTGAAGTTACGAAATCGACGACAGATTAGATCAAACCTAAAATTCAACATTTGAAAAGCTTGACCCAATAAATTATTGAACCAAAGAACCAAGACAATCGTCAACAATATCTTGACCCTGTGATCACAAAACTTATGAATCTTACTTAAATTGTTGAATGCCACAAGAATTTAATTCTTGATAAGTTTGAAATTAATTCTAATGAAAAATAAGAAGAAAGTAATATGTGTGGGTTTTACAATGAATAGAATGAATCCTGTTTTTATGGAACCCATAAAAGCCTAACTAAAAACGGAATAAAGCCTTAAAAGATACCAAAAGATACCATACAAGAGTTTTAACAAAAATAGAATTTTAGGCGGAATTTGAAAAATCGCGTCCCAGTTTTGAACTATGCGGCCGCATAGGCTAATGTCTGCAGTCGCATAGGTCAGTCATCAACCTTCAACTGAGTTTCGGTAAGAGGATATGTGGCTGCATGCTTAGTTACCCTATGTGGTGGCATATGTCTTCACTTCAGCTCCCTCATCCGCTGCTTGAACCAAGTTGATGCATCTTGTTCCGTCCTCCATGTCCAATATGAAACTTATTCTTTTGCCTGTTGTGGTCGATGTTTCATCCACCGTAACTTGAACAAATAATCACATGGCTTCTTTGACCTTCTTTGCTCATGACCTAGTCATTGGACTTTCCTCTACAATCAATGGATCATTGCCCTCGCTAGCTTTCGTACCATGGATCTCATCATTCATTCCCTCTTCAAAAGGATTCGTATTCGAATCTCTACCTGCATCAAACAAAGAGAGATTAGAAACATTGAAAGTAGCAGAAATATTGTACTCACCTGAAAGATCCAACTTATAGGCATTGTCATTGATCTTTTCAAACACTTAGAATGGTCCATCGCCTCTCGATTGCAACTTTGACTTCCTTTAAGCCGGAAAATATTCCTTTCTCATATGCACCCAAACTCAATCTCCTGATTCAAATGTAACGCGCTTTCGTCCCTTATTTGCTTGAGAAGCACAATGCTCATTTTTCTTCTTGATCGACAACATACCTTCTCATGGAAGGATCTTACCAACTCGGCCTTCTTCTTTCCATCTAAGCTACCTTTCTCATCAACAGGTAAATGAATTAAATCCAAAGGTGTTAGTGGATTAAAACCATAAACAATTTCAAACGGAGTATAAGAAGTAGTAGAATGCGTGACCCTATTATATACAAATTCTATGAATGGCAAGCAATCCTCCAAACTCTTCAAGTTCTTATTGACTATAGTGTGCAATAGTTGTGTCATAGATCTATTAACAACCTCAGTTTGCCCGTTCGTTTGTGGGTGACAAGTCGTAGAGACTAATAGCTTAGTTCCTAACTACCCCACAAACCCTTCCAAAAATAACTAAGGAACTTAACATCCCTATCCGATACAATACTCCTAGGTACCCCATGTAAGCCCACTACTTCCTTAAAAAACAAATCCGCAATATTAGTGGCATCATCAGTTTATGACATGAAATGAAATGCGTTATCTTACTAAATCTATTTACCATTACAAATATGAAATCTCTTCTTTTCTTAGTCCTAGATAAACCCAACACAAATTCCATAAACACATCAACCCAAGGCTCACTAGGAATGGATAATGGCGTATACAAACCTTGAGGTAAAATCTTAGACTTAGCCTTTTTTACAAGTGATGCATCTACTACAAACCCCGATCAACATCAACCTTCATTTTAGACCAATAGAAGTGTTCATTTAACATATCCAAAGTCTTCTTAATCCCAAAGTGACCCATTAAACCTCCACTATGTGCTTTACGTACTAACAATTCTTTCATTGAACAACTAGGTACACATAACTTATTCTCCCAAAATAAATATCAATCATGTCTAAAGAATCTATCTATAGCATATTTGTCACATGATTCATATTTACTAGGAAAGTCCGGGTCATTAGTATACATGTCCTTAACATATTCAAATCATAGCAATTTAGCATATAAAGAAGTAAGAAGTACATACCTCATTGACAATGCATTCGTCACCATATTTTCTTTACCTTGTTTGTACTGGATAACATATGAAAATGTTTCGATGAACTCCATCCACATGCATGCCTCTTGTTTAGTTTACCTTGACCCCGACTCATGATCGGTATAAATCACGAACTCCTTTGACCATAGGTAGTACTGTCATCTCTCCAAAACTCGAACAAGTGCATACAACTCCTTGTCATATGTAGGATAGTTGAGAGCTGATCCACTTAGCTTTTCATTAAAGTAAGCTATTGGCCTTCGTTCATGCATTAAGACAACTCAAATACCTATTCTTGAGGCATCACATTCAATCTCAAAAGTATTGTTAAAGTTAGGTAGTGATAGAATATGTGAAGCACAGCAAGTGTGCTAAAATCTTTAACAAAACGACTATAAAAGCTAGCTAAACCATGAAAAATTCTTACGTCACTTATACTTTTAGGTGTTGACCACTCATTGGTAGCTTTCATTTTCTCCACATCTACTTTAATTCTCTTTGTATTAATAACATAACCAAGAAAAAAAAANACCTATTCCTGGGGCATCACACTCAATCTCAAAAGTATTGTTAAAGTTAGGTAATGATAAAACTGGTGCGATACATAACCTATCTTTAATACCCTTAGCACTAACAACATATCCAAGGAAAACAACATTTTTCATGCAAAATGTGCACTTTTTAAAGTTAGCATAAAGTTTTTCTAGCCTTAAGATTACAAGCACACATCGCAAATGTCATATAGATTCATTTAAATCCTTACTATATACCAAGATATCATCGAAGTAAACTACTACGAATTTACCTATACATGCACGCAAGACATGGTTCATTAATCTCATAAATGTGTTAGGTGCATTAGTAAGTTCAAATGGCATGACTAACCACTCATATAAATCATCCTTAGTTTTAATAGCAGTTTTCCACTCACCCCCCTCTCTCAGCCTAATTTGATGATATCCAATTTTAAGATCTATTTTACTAAACATGCATGATCCATATAATTCATCTAACATATCATCTAACCTAGGTATGGGATGACGATATTTCACCGTTATGTTGTTGATCGCCCGACAATCTACGCACATTCTCCAAGTCCCATCTTTTTTCGGCATAAGTAGCACGGCACGACACATGGACTCATAATTTCCCTCATATACCCTTTGCTCATCAATTTTTCCACTTGCCTTTGAAGTTCTTGGTTTCCTCGGGATTACTCTGATAAGCTGGCCTGTTTGGAATGAAGCTCCAAGTAATGACTCGAATGAGCGGTAGCCCACTAGGCATGTTCTCTGAAAATAAATTTTCGAATTCTTGCAACAAAGAAGTAGCCAAACTAGGGAGGAGTGTTTTAGATTCCTCAAAGTTGAGGAGTAATTCCTTATAAACCAAATAGGTCGGTTCTCAACTACTGTCTTCTTCAATTCACTCTCTTTTGTGAAGAAATTCACTTTTGACTTTTCTCTCATCTCATAAGACTTTTTTTCTTTACTCTCTTGTAGCTCTACTATTTTTTCCTCACAATTAGCCACCTCACTTTTTTCTCTCTTGCTTTATTGCTGTGAGAGATCAATTTCACTCTTATTTTCTCTCAGTCTCTCTTCTTCGTCACTTTTCAATTTGAGTTGATCTTTATAAACTTGTGTTGGTGTTAACGATGCAAGAGTAATAGATTTTCCATCTTTAATAAAGCTATATCTATTTTTGTACCCATCATCCATCACTTTCCTATCATATTGTGATGACCTCCCCAACAAAATATGTCCGACATACGTAGAAACTAAATCACACATCACTTCATCTTGGTACCTTCCAATTGAGGAACTCACCAACACTCACCTATTCACCTTAGTCTCTTCACATTCATTTAACCATTGCAATTTGTAAGGCCTAGGATGTTTTATCATAATTAATCTCAATTTTTCAACAAGTATAGTGTTAGCCACATTGTACAATTCACCTTAACCTCTCCATATTCATTCAACCATTGCAATTTTAAGGCCTAGGATGTTTTAGCATAGTTAATCCCAATTTCTCAACAAGTGTAGTGCTAGCCACATTGGTACAACTACCCCTTCAATAATCATACTACATACCTTGTTGTTGACGTGGCATCTCGTATGAAATATATTCTCTCTTTGTTGCTCCAAGTTTTCCACTTTGATTTGAACACGAAGAGCTCGCCGTGTAACCAACAACTCTCCCACTACATACTCCACTTTCTCACCATCACTAGCATATTCCAATTTCTGCATGTCATCATATTCACCCTTACTATCACTTACCATTTTTCCATTATCTCGCAAGATCATCGCTCTTTTGTTTAGACATTGAAAAGCAATGTGTCCCGATCCCAAACACGTAAAGCATTTGATATCTCGATTCCTAAGGGGTTGGGATTCTATCTTGGGTGCAGCTTTACTAGCAACTTCCTCTCTTCCCTTCAATATATCAGTTCTACCTTTTGAAACAGCCCCATTACTTTTATTGTTATCCCATTTTGGTTTTCAAGAAGAGTTAAGACCCGAAGAACCCGATGAGTATCTACTTACTCATTTCATCTTCAACTGGCTCTCCAACTTTATAGCTACATGTAGCATGTCCTCTAACTCCACATAATATTGTAGTTCTACCACATTAGCTATTTTTCCATTCAAAGCATTCAAAAATTGGGTCATGATGGCCTCTCGATCCTCCTCAACATTCGCTCTAATCATGACAATCTCCATCTCCTTGTGATAATCTTCCACACTCCTAGATCCTTGATAAATGTTTTGTAATTTTTGATAAAGATCCCTATAGTAATGATTAGGAACGAACTTCTTACTCATAATAGCCTTCAATTATCCCCATGTTTCAATATGCTTTTTATGATTCCTCCTCCTAGATGTTGCTATTTGATCCCACCAAATGATAGCATAACCAGTAAACTCAACGATAGCAAGTTTTACCTTCTTCTCCTCTGAGTAGTTATGGAAATCAAATATAAGCTCTATATTTTTTTTACCATTCCAAAAATGCATCTGGATCGCTTCTTCCTTTGAATGAATGAATCGTCATTTTAATATTGCTGATATTTCTATCAACCCCATCTCCAGCATAATCTCTAACCCTCCTATCATACCTATCTCCTCTATTCCTCATCCTTTCTATTTCAGCATCTACCAATGCATCATCATCAATCCCACCACCCGCTTCATTTTCACCACCAATATCCGCTCTACGATCCAGCCTACCTTGTCTCTTTGTGTTAGGAACTTCTCTACGTTGTTCCCTACGTAAATTAGCAAGCAATGTGTCTTGCCTCTCCATCCATGCCCATTGCCTATCCATTTTATCTCGTATATCACCAAAGAACCTTTCAAACCGTCGTATCACCTCCTCTGTCATGATGACTTGACTCTTCCCTCTTTAAGTAGATTCATCTCTGTCAGACATTTAAATATAGAATAATATATGCTCACGTGTATACACTCGTGTATAACTCAATTTGGCTTTTTTCCTCTATTAATCTCACCACTCTGCCCTTTTTCACTTAATGCTTCCTTGCAAGTGGTTCAAGGAATTAATTCGATCTCTATCAAAATTTTAACCCCTGTGGAGTTTAAACAAAGAATTGAGTAAAGAAAGTGATCTAGAATGATTCAAGATTTAAGAATTTGAACTTTGAATGGAAATGTGAAGGATAAATTCAAGAAAGTATTTTTTGATGTGATCTCATATAACAATTGAAGCTACAAAACCCACGACAGATTAGATCAAATCCAAAAAAGCCAAGAATCAACTTTTGAAAAGCTTGACCTAATAAATTATTGAACTAAAGAACCAAGACAATCGCCAACAATATCTTGATTCCGTGATCA
The DNA here is from genome assembly GCA_903798405.1 of Fraxinus platypoda. Taxonomy (NCBI): domain Eukaryota; kingdom Viridiplantae; phylum Streptophyta; class Magnoliopsida; order Lamiales; family Oleaceae; genus Fraxinus; species Fraxinus platypoda. The sequence continues at coordinate 1,982 of CAIGRT010189240.1, read as the reverse complement.
CAAAACTTATGAACCTTACTTAAATTGTTGAACGCTACAAGAATTTAATTTTTGATAAGTTCAAAATTAATTCAATGAAGAACGAGAAGAAAGCAATATGCCTCGCAATAATATCTTTCAAATTGTGTGTGTTTTACAATGAATGGAATGAATCCTATTTATATAGAACTCATAAAAACCTAACTAAAAACGGAATCAAGCTTTAAAAGATACCATACAAGAGTTTAAGGGTATGTTTGATGGATATTATTGAGAAAATAATGTATTTTAAATAGTGATATGGTGAGAAATATGTGATTAAAAAGTAAGGAAAAATTATTGATATGATGAAAAATATTATTTTATTGAAGAATGTGTGGTTGAAAATGAGTTTTGAAAGAATGTATTTTTAAAAAATGTGTGTCAAACATGGGCTAAACAAAAAATAGAATCCTACGCGAAATTGAAAAATCACATCCTAGTTTTGAACTATGTGGTTGCTTAGGCTAATGACATGCAGTCGCATAGGTCAGTCATTAGCCTTCAACTGAGTTTTGGTAAGAGAATATGTGGCCACATGCTTAGTTATCCTATGCGGTCGCATAGGTCTTCACTTCAGCTCTCTCATTCGCTACTTGAACCAAATTGATACATCTTGTTTCGTCCTCCATGTCCAATATGAAACTTGTCCTTTTACTTCTTGTGGTTGATGTTTCATTCACCGTACATTGAATAAGTAATTCCATGGCTTCTTTGACCTTCTTTGCTTGTGACCTAGTAATTGGACCTTCCTCCACGATAAACAGATCATTGCCCTCGCTAGCTCTCGTACCATGGATCTCATCGGAAATTCATACATTAATATTTTTATCATCCGTTTTCTCTTTGTTTTAACATTACTAACTCCATTTGATGTTCAGGTTTATCGACGACTCTATTCAAACCAAAGTGTAAGTATACTCACATGCTTAATTCTCTAACGGTGTGATAGTTTTAATTAAACGTGAAATCTAAAAAAATATAGAAGATTCAAAAGCATTTAATGAGAATAAATATTAATTGATGAATTTAGAGTGATGTATTTTATTTTATTCTATTTTTGTCTACTTAAGTAAATTTATATAAAATTCAAAATGTAATGTAATCTCTACTCTCTTAAAAGAGAGGATCATACCTTTACTATTCATTCATGAGTTTCTTCTCATATATCATTGTTTCATCTCTACTATCTTATAAGAGAGGATCATACCTTTACTATTCATTCATGAGTTTCTTCTCACATATCACTGTTTCATGTGAGACAAAACGTCCACTGTTCATTGATGATATTATTATCTTTCACATTTTACCCTTCAATACTACATTACTAATTCTCGAGGGCTTAATGGTCAAATTGCGGGCTGATTTTATAAAAAATATCTCATTCACGCAACCATTTCTTCTCTCTTATTCACGCACCTATTTCTCGTCTCTGATTTTTTTTTTCTTCCATTGCCTCTTCACTCCATTTCTCAAGCCACGTCTGTTTACTCCTCTTCCTTCACACAACCTTAGAGTTCTTCTTTATCTTCCCTCTTTTCTATTTTTTTTCTCCCACCATTGGTATACTGATGATTATTGGTTTATTATTATTTGGTTATCTTACTTTAATTGAAGGTTTTAGCTATCGATTCAATATCAATCATTCATGTGTAATTCTAATGTAAATTCATTTTTTAATAGTGAGTACATGGTGGGAAGTGCTTCAGCTTCTGGTGCTATCGGGAATGTTGTCATCGTGAGGAACAATAATGGAAAGTTTGATATGTTTAGTAAACAGACTGCAGAGAACTTGCACCATACTTGCAGATAATGGAGAAGATAACGAGCTTCCTACTCTTTGGAATGCATTGCAATCTATAACCTTCGTCAGTGGTCAGGTTTGAGAATTCCATTAATTTCTTAGTTAGTTTCTATAATTCGATTTAAGATTGTAGTTTAGTTTCACTTGTGACATCGGTCCT
>CAIGRT010189239.1:0-28347 GCA_903798405.1 Fraxinus platypoda | reverse complement strand
ATTGAAATTTTGCTTTAACTTCCATCACTACAAAATTCATAATCGAAGTATTTGGATAACACGACATTATCTCTATAAAATGCAGCAACTAATGACTTCTTTTTCCAATTACTTTATTGTCTTCAAACTATTCCAAACTGTAGAATACTCTGACTATCAAATCCAACATACATAAAATACAGAACGCTAACTTCACCTTCAAAAATACACACCCCGTGCAATGAACGGGTGAAGACTAGTAATCATCAGAAACGTTGGTAACTTGGTAATAAAAGACTTTTCTTGTTAATCAGACTACCACCCAAGCATAGTATTTAAGAATAAAAAGTACCAACTTTAAGAGGATGACATGTGACATAACATACAACCAATTAAAGTACATTATAGAAAATTTAACTAGTTAATAAAACTCAAAACCATAAACTAGTTTTATGTTTCATGTGCTCTCGTCATAATCCTAGTTATGGTGCTTTGTTGGCTCATTGTTGCATACTTGCTTTCATATACTAATATTATCATTGGAGCAAGCCAAGCCCCATAATTTATTTTAAACCCAATCAACTTCACTGAAAATGGTCAATCAATTAATTTAATAATGCAAACTCTGCTACCTTAGCCTCCTCATTTGAATCAAGAAATTCATTCCCCTAAATTAAAAAAATATTTATGTCTATATGCATTTCTAAACAATTATAACATTTCAATTATTTCCACCAAAAAACAAACTACTTCTTGGACCATTCATGTTTTTGTCTCCTGCAAGTGACCATAAAAAAAGACGGGGGAAGACCCCCACCTTATACGTTGTGCAGCCGAATCCATACGTTTAAAAGAAGAGAGAGATGATTTTTTATTTTATTTTTTAAAATTTTTCAGTAATAGGTGAACATAATATAATGATCTTAAATGGGAAAATAACGACACAACCAGGATTCGAAACAAAGACCTTACACAACTCCCATATTCTCGTTATCTTTTGAACAAAAAAATCCAAATTTAATTTTTTTCATTCGAGTTTATAATACCTTGCATCCTAACGCACCAAAAGTAAAGTTTTCTTAAAAAAAGGACTTAAAAATGTTGTCTTAACATTTCTAGGAGCCAGTATTGATGAACCTAGGATTACCTACCAAATTGTTAACCTTAATATTCATGATAGCCTCAATAAATATTCTATTAGCCACTAGGAAAAAGATCTTCCAATAAGACAAGAAATTACATCAAAATAATGTTTTCAAACACTTCAAATCACGATCAATCCCTTTCTCAAAATTCAGAAAGAAACCAAGAGAGACTAAATCAAGGTAGACTAATAGTACAAAAAGTTAGTAGCTATAGTAAAAAAGCATTAACAATTAACACGCGTCAAAAACACGCTCAATCAATATTCAAAATGCACAATTAGTTTATTCCTACCAACCGGGGACCCCAATTTCCATTAGTCTTTTGAAAAAGATGGCCTGCACCAGTATTTAAACATGCCTGGTAATAAGATTCATCATTCATTAAAATAGAAGCATACATACTAACTGGAAGTGAGAGCGTCTAGCAGAAATGGTACCTAAGAGTAGACTGCTTCTTCATCTAATGATAGTATGCATAATCTCAATATTCTTCCAATCACATAAAACAGCTGCAGTCTCTTTGGCATTGGATGGTTGCCAAGAAAAATGTGGAGAAGTAGAAATTCCTTATCCATTCGGCATAAAGAAGGGCTGCTATCTTGATGGGCAATTTGAAATCATATGCGACGATTCATCGAATTCTTCCTTTCTAGTTGACTTCAAAATGAATATAGAACACATCTCCATACCACATCACCATGTAAGGGTTTCCAACTTCCCAGTTCTAAATATGACTTTCAATAGATCATCAGGAGAAAGTTTGAGAGTAAAACCCACCCCGGAATTTAATTTTAGACGTTTCAGTTTGTCCCACACAAAAAATAAGTTTGTTGTAGTGGGATGTGATTTGTATGCCTACATCGTTGATAATACAAGTAAAGAGTTCCTCACAGGATGTGGATCTCTCTGCAACCGCACTGACATAGTCAGATCCACTTCATCTTGCTCAGGCTTTGGTTGCTGCCAGTCAAGTTTACCAAAAGATTTCTCAATTTTTACTTTGTGGGTTAATAGAATAAATACCTTGAAAGAGTCCTGGCCATCAGATCCATGTGGCCTTTTCTTTTTTGTAGCCACGGACATCCAAATTGATCATCAACATAATTTCTCAGCTTGTAATGAAAGGTATTATGTCCCTGTAGTCTTTAACTGGACAGTTGGAAACACCAGTTGCAGCAGCGCAAAGCAAAAAAACGACTATCGCTGCGGCCCGAATAGTAATTGCTATGACAACGATGGAGATGGGGGATATAGATGCATCTGCAATCCAGGTTACCAAGGAAATCCTTACCTCCCCAAGGGATGCGAAGGTAAAATTTCTTCCGTCTCTTCCAAGACTTGTCCCTTCTCCTCCATATGCCCAAACTTTGTTTCAGTTATGAATGTATAAAGCAAAGAAAGAAGTGAATTGAGTAAAATGTTAATCTACTCAACTGTAAATTTGACTTTATTTATTTTAGTATCCTTAGGATGGATCATAAAAATGGTGAATGGGGAGAAATTAATGGGAGCAACCTCACAAAGCATAAGTCATATGTCACAAGTAAATAGAAACAACAAACTGCCCACTCATAAGCAAATTTTCTTCTCTATCCCATGACGACATTTAATTTCCAGACAACAATAAGATATTCTTTTCTTGCACTTTTTCAATTTTGCAGATATTGATGAATGTATAAAGCCCAATCACAATGACTGCCAAGAGAAAGGCCGCTGCATAAACATACCAGGAAGCCACTATTGCCAACGTAGTCGAGGACATATATTGGCATTGTTCATTCCCTTAGGTATATCCTTCTCCACTCTTTGCCTTCATTCAATCTTAGAAATCTGCTAATACTAGCTGTGCAAACAGGAGTTGGCCTTGCTGCTGGCCTTCTAATTCTGGCAGCTATTATTCTCTGGCTCTTCCGTAAAATTAAGAAAATGAATGAAAGGAAAGTTAAGCAGAAGCTCTTCAAGAGAAATGGTGGTTTACTACTTCAACAACAGATCTCTTCGAGTACAGGAAATGTGTTTCCTGAAACAAAACTCTTTGCGATCGAAGAGTTGGAGAAGGCAACAGACAAATTCAACAAATGTCGTATTATTGGTAAAGGAGGAGTTGGTACTGTCTACAAAGGAATGCTGTCAGATGGGAGCATAGTGGCTGTAAAAAGGTCCAATATCATTGATGAGAGTCAAGTAAGTCAGTTCATAAATGAAGTTTTCATTCTGTCCCATATAAACCATAGGCATATAGTGAAATTGTTAGGTTGTTGTTTGGAGGCTGAAGTTCCATTATTAGTATATGAATATGTGCCCAAAGGCACCCTCTCTCACCATCTTCATGATGAGCATAACGTCTCGACAATTTCTTGGGACAACCGTCTACGTATCGCTGCAGAAATTGCGGGAGCCCTGGCTTACTTGCATTCATATGCTTCAACAGCCATTTTTCACAGAGACATAAAGTCAAACAACATATTGTTGGATGAGAATTATAGGGCTGTAGTGTCCGACTTTGGACTCTCAAGGTCAGTATCCATTGATAAGACTCACTTAACAACACTCGTAGGGGGCACATTTGGTTACTTAGATCCTGAATACTTCCAATCAGGGCAACTAAATGACAAGAGCGATGTTTATGCATTTGGGGTAGTTCTTGCTGAACTCCTAACAGGTCAAAAAGCCATCTCTTCCAAAAACAGTAATGAGGGTCTAGCAATACGCTTCCGATTTGCACTGAAAGAGAACTGTTTGTATGGGATTCTAGAGAAGCTAGTGGCAAATGAAGGTCGCAAAGAGGATATTGTTGCAGTTGCCAAGCTCGCCAAGAGATGCCTAAAGCTAAATGCAAGGAGGAGACCAAGCATGAAAGAAGTGGCATCAGAACTTGAACAGCTGAGGAGGACAAGAGAGCATTCAGTTCTTGAAGAGAGTTTTCAGGACAATTAATATTCCTTAAGTCCAAGCTCAAGCTCCAATAGCACCAATGAAACTGTGGAAGAGAACGATTAAATGAGATTGTGGACAAACTAGCTCCACTTGAATTTGAAAGTTAGAATTTTCCTTCATATATTAAAGAAGCTATCACATTCAACTACATGTATTGAAATGTATCGTGATCAAATTTCAAAATCTTCTACAAAAAACCATTGTTAAGAAGCATTTTCTTTCTTCTTGTCGTTTCTAATGCATTTCTTTGATACAATTTCTGTATAACAGCATATTTTCTTTGGAAGGAGCGAGACATAATTACGTTTGCAAAATTCAACTAAAACCAAAAGTAAGCATACAGATAGAAACAATCAATAACAAGAAACACATCTGCAGCATAAGGAAATTCAACAGTAAGTAATGTTGCAACGAATTTGATCCCCTTCTAGGACTCATAGAAGCAAATCTCTCAGGATTCTTCTTATTATACACCTTTAAACAATTTCCCTAATTCCCTTTTTGAAAAGTTAAAAACTTATAAGTAGCTTTAGCTTTGTAATCACTTAAAGTAAATATTTAAAGCCTAGCCAAATGAGCACTAAACTACTTATAAGTAGGTTTAAGCATCCAGCCGAAAATAAATAGTTTAATATTTTAGGTATTACATATAACTAAAATAAGTAACTTTTGTTAATACTTCATTGGTTTCACCTTCTTTTTATTTAGATTCCAAAGCTCAAATTTCACCTCTACCATCAACTTACGGATAGTTATATTGACACCATATTTGTCTTTTGTTTATCACTTTTTAATTGCACTAAAGGTGCATTTGGTACACCTCTTGGATTAGGTGAGATAGAATTATGAAAGATTATGGAGAATATGATTAGGGGATTGTATTAAGGTGAATTATGGTGTATTCTTTTAATAAGGCTTTTGCTACTACACCATAATCCATATTAGTAAATGTTGAAATATTTATGAATAAATAAAATATAGTTTTATTTATAAGTTTTTTTTTTTTTTACTTGCCTATAAATAATTTTTAACTTATAGGCGAACTTTTTACTAATTAAGTAAACTCATTTTTACTTATAAGTGAAGTTTTTACATATAAACAATTTTTTATCTTATAAGTGAATTTTTTTACATGTAACATTTTAACTTATGAGTGATTTTACTTACAAGTAATTTTTTAAGGGGAAAGTTGATGGAAATTCCTTTTAGTTGGTGAAAAAAGAAAATGTCTATTATTCATAATTTAACGAGAGATGTCTGACATGCGAAAAGTCTAAGTAGCCCTTTTGTAGAAATGTCCACATTAGTGTCAGCCCAATTATCATCCACGATGAACGTATGGACAATTTCGCGAAGCCCAGATTTCATGTACTGTGGATGCACATGTAGGTTCACATAGTTCAAGGATTGTACATAACTTAGCTTCTATGATAAGTTGTTAGTACACTTCACAAACTCTTCGTGATTGAAGAGTTGAGAATGCAACATACAAATTTAATGAAAGTCGAATTCTTGGAAAAGGGGGACTTGGAACTATCTACAATGAATGTTGACAAGTGAAAGCATAGTGGCTGAAAAACATCCGATATAATCAATCAGAGTCAAGTAGGTCAGTTCATAAATGAAGTTTTTATTGTATCGCATATAAACCACAAGTAAATAGTGAAATTGTTAGGATGCTGTTCGGAGGCTGGAGTTATACTATTAGTATATGAATGTGTCCAATGGATCCCTCTCTTCATGATGAGCCTAGCATCTTGACAATTTCTTGGGAGAACAGTCTACATATTACTGCAGAAGTTGCAAGTGCCCGGGCTTACTTGCATTCATGTCCTTCATGAGCCTAGTATCTGACTTTGGACTCTTTGAGATCAGTATCTATAGATAAGCCTCACTTAACAATATGGGTAGGGGGTACATTTGGTTGCTTGGATCCTGAATACTTCCATATGAATCTATAGAAGACATAGTGTAGTGGACAAACTAGCTCTACTTCTAGATATAAAATTTGACGAAGACATAACATAGAAAATAAGCTTTTAGCAAGCAAAATCCTAGATCAAGTCTTGTCACCACATATAAAGCTTCTGTAAAAAAATGAAAATTATCTGCTGGATGTGCAAGGGGCTTGATAGTAACATAATTAAAATAAATAAGTTTCTCCAGCATTTGTGCACTTGCTTTTATTGCATCCTAAAAAAATCTTTTTATCTCCATTGTTCGAGTCTCCTGGTGTTAACAGAGCTATCAGGTTCACTCCGTGTGTTCAAATGTCCAATGGTCAAAGTTTAGGATTTTCTGTAAAAAATCATTCTTGAGCAGCTGCATCATTTTCCTTCTTCTTGACATTTCTAGTATTTTAGACGTCTCTATATTGTCTATCATTTCTTAGATATAATTTCTCAACAATAACACATGCTCTTCAGAACGAAAAATTAAACAAATCAAAACTGAACAGAGTGACAGTAACAACAAAAGAAAACATCCGTACCGTAAGGAAATTCAAGAGTAGGATACAGGAATTCGATCCTCTTCTCTGATTGCTGGCTTAGAAAGTAACAAATCTGACAGGATCTTTCTAATTACAGGGCTACAAACAATTCCATTTACCCTATCATCTCCGGGTACCACATTTCCTCTTCGACTGCTGCAATCAAATGTTGAAAACCAAAATACCTTTAAATTAAAGGTGAAAATCAAATCAACTTGCTACATGAGATGCACTATAAATTGGAGATAATGCCTCGTCTCGTGCCACCGGCGTCTCCATTGAAAAAAAATAAAATTTGAAGCGGTTTAACTAAGGGCATGTTTGTTTTTCAGAGTAAATTTAATCAATACTTGCCCAGCTTTAATTTACATTCCTCTCGTTCACCGAACAATAAAACATATACACGTTGCTCACACACACGTATTCAATTGCTTACCCGGTTCATCATCCGTTACCCTAAACTAACGAAATGTGTCTTTGCATGCCCATTAATCAGTGCAACGGATATGGGGACGAATTTATGTCCGATTTTTATCGTGTGTGAACCTTGTTCTGAAACGCTTCCTACCATTGGGATTTGAAGACAGAGATGCAGATGTGGAGTTGGGTGTGGTGGAAATTTGGGTTGTTCCCGTGATTCGACGGCGGCGACGATGGAGGATGGTAACGATGGTGTGGCTAGTAATTAAGAGCAGGTGTGGCGTTAGGTGGAAGTGGATCTCTCGGCTCACGACAATGGAAATTTCGGCTCATGTTCCACTAGGTTTCCAGAGGCAGAAGTAGGATTTTGGATGGGTTTCCGTCCGATTTATGTGTTCACGTTCGATTCAAGTGCCAAGTGGAATTTCCGTCCGACATGTGACACATTCCATTTGTTTAGAGTGACGGAAATAAGACCGGTGATGATTGGGTAAGCATTTGGATGTATGAGTAGTGGTGGCAAATGGGTCGAACGGCTCGTCGGCTAGATCGCTCGGCTTGTGAAAAGTCGGCTGGTGGATGGCTCTCGCCGAGCACGAGTCGAGCGGGTTGACTCGTTAGGCGAGTTGGGCTAATTCGCTAGGCGGGCGAGCCAAGCTCGTGGGCTCTAAGGCGAAGGGTTAATTTTTTTTTAAAAAGGTTAATCTAAAAAAAAGAAAAAAAATTTAACGAGCTCGTGTGCATACAACTCGGCCCATTGCCATCTCTATATATAGGTGAACAATCGGTTATGCTTTGTTATTTGGTGAGCAAGCAATAAAGTGAATTAAAGTTGGGTGAGCATTGATTAAATTTACTTTTTATTTGTCACTAGACATTATGTTTCTTATAAGTAGGGGTAGATATAGTTCTATTTAATTTTGATTCTAAGAGAATGTAACTGAATCAAGGATCAATAGTTTTTTAATAGTTGAATCAATGATTTTTTAAAGATATGGAACCAAATTGAAATCAAACCATTTGGTTCTAGTTTGGTTTGGTTTGTTTTGATTCTGGTTCCATTATTTAAATTTTCAATTGATAAATACAAATTAAAATTTATCTCCATATTCATAAGTTAGTAATATATACCTAAATAAATAAATAAATATCAAACATATGTAGCATATAGGTAGCCGAGGCGTAGGAGTGCGATTGTGTGTCTAAAATTGGAAAGGAAATAAATGAATTAGAATTAAAAATTTAGGGTTTAGTCGCTTTGTCTGATACGAGATAAGGTTAAATGTAATAGTAGATGATATTTTGTCTATTTCATACTTTTAGTTTTTAAAGTTGGATTTTTTTTTTTTTTTTNTGGAATGTTTTGTGAAAAAAAAAAAACATAAAAAATAATAAAAATTAAGTTTGGTTCTTAGTTCGATTCTCAGAATCAAATGGTTCTCATTTATAAGAACCAAAACCCTTATTTTTTTTAGAATCGAATTGAACCACTCGATTTTATTTGATTCTGGCTTGATTTGATTTGTTCTAGTTATTTTGTCCACCCTTAATTAAAAGATTTAGCCCTTATTTGACTCTCTTTAAGATAAAATAATTTATTTTACATATTCATTTTTAATCACATATTTATATAATAAGTTTCTGTTTGACATCCTTTACTCTAATTTATTTTCATACTTATTTTTAACCACAATAAAATATTCTATATGTAAATTCAAAACTTTTCCTAACTTTTTAGACACACAGTCTAAAAAAAAATTACTATTCAAAACTACATTTTTAAAAATTTAAGGATGTCAAACAATGGCTAAAATATTTTGCACATAATTTCAAAAATTCTCTCTATTTTCTAATCACACACTTTTAAAAAAATCATTATTCAAAATATTATTTTTACATGATATTTTCCATCAAATGGGCATTTTCCTAAAAGAAGGAACTTTGAAAGTATTTTTTTAATTGGGAAACTTATGGACGTGCTCCCAACCTTTTGGGCATGGTGGTTTTGGATCCTAATTCTTCAAAGAGTAAAGCTATTTAGCCCACTTGATTTATAACCCAGTCTATGTGATATTGGGTGATACGCTAAATGAAATGTGATATTAAATGACCAATTTAATTGTACTTATCATTTAATGTCATATTAACGCTACATATATTGTGGTTATAATCTCAATAGGACTAAATAACACTCTTCTTCAAAATATTTTGATTATATGAATTTGAATCATTGTGATAAAATATGTCTACGCTAACTTTCAAATCATAAGCTCTAATTCATGTTAAAGTAATGTACAATTTTAAAGTTCGTGTTAACCATTTATGTTGCGTGGGGGATTCGATCAAAACCTGAGCCAGTCGTTCTTAGCTTTTGTTACGTCGTTGCATTGTTTTGAACCACTACTATTCCTCTTATTATAATTTTCCAACAGATGATTTTACAACGACGTGTTCTCTTCTCCATAATTTTCTCTCAATCTTTTCTTCTCCTCCCTCTCAGGAATTATTTGATTGTTTGAAGTGAAACCTTTTGATCACTTAGGATGCATTTTGTTTGTTGTTTTCAGTTTTGCAAAATACAGAAAATGTGTTTGGTTTACTATTTTTAAAAATGTATTTTCGAAAATAATGATAAATTTATAACATAAATTTCAAAATGTATTTTTGTCCTTTGAGTGTTTTCAGTAAAATTTTTGAAAACACTTGAAACATGGAAAACAAGCATTTAAATAAAAATTTCATTTAAATTTAATTATATATTATTTTTTTTAAAAAAAATAAAAAATCTAACAAATAAAATTTGAAAATTAAAAAAAAAAAAGTAAATTCACAAAATAAAATTGATAAATTCTTAAAAATGTAAAAAATAAAATTCTAAAATATAATAAATAGAAATTCTAAAAAACAAATTATAAAAATTCTATAACGATAAAATTATGAAAAATAAAAATAGTTCAAACTCTTAATGATTATTTACATAAAAATTGTAAAAAGAATATTTAAATGAACATAAATAAAACATTCTCAGTCCACACGAGTAACTTTTATTTTTATTTCATATATTTTGAACCCAATTATTATTTTTATTTTACTTTTGAAGCGAGAAACATTATTGTAAGATTCAACAACTTTAAAATGTATATATTAATTGATAATATATTAACATAAAATTGTTATATTTTTACCGAATAACCAAATTTAATGGAATAAAATACCATAAAACAATTTTTCAAAATTTCAAATAAAACGTATTTTTAATTTTCTGTTTTAAGATATAATTTTTCAAGATGACAAACTAATCACGTTTTTAACAATCTTAAAATAGACTCTAAAAACAAAAAAATTGAAAATGAACTACAAACTGTAACACAAACCAAACGGGTTGTTAGCCATTTTCTCCATTGCTTTAATTCTTAATTTCTTCCTTTTCACAGTTCAATGCATAATTGCATATAAACACACACACACACACGCGCGCACACACACACACACACACACGCACACTCCTTCTCACACGATATAGATGATGCAACGGATGCAACAGCAGCTGATGATGCCGTAATAAGCAGCTGATTCCACCTCTTATTCATTCGTAGTTAATTTCAGTTAGGACAACTAGACAATTCAGTTGGATGGTTAAATCTGTTGAAATGATTGTTGATAGATAGTTAAAGTTGTTAATAGTTTGTTCAAAACTGATATATGTAATTTTCCCTTTATATATGATGCACAATGTATTCATCTTCAATTCAAGGAATAAGATTACAGATTTACTCCCCATCTTCGTTTTTCTCTGTTAATTCTCTTCTCCATTTTTTCCATGGATGAACTATAATTCTCAAACTCGAGAATTCCACATGGTATAAGAGCATTAAACCTTTCAATTAAAGCTTCTGTTGCGCTGAATTAATGGCGAATTCACTCTCCAATCCAGCTAATGATCCAACCAGTTATTTCTTCTTGCATCCCAATGATAATCCGGGAGCCTTGATCGTTTCTGAAGTCTTTAATGGCGAAAATTATACATCCTGGAGCCGCTCAATTTCTATGGCATTGAGTGTAAAGAACAAGACAGCCTTCATTGATGGATCATTGCCAATGCCAAATCCATCATCTGGTGCTCTATATAACTGTTGGATTAGCGCCAATGACCTAGTGTTGTCTTGGTTACTGAATTCAATCAATAAGGAGATTCGGCAAAGCTTGCTATATATTTCATCTGCCTGTAAAGTTTGGAATGAACTTAAAACCAGGTACATTCGTAATGATGGCCCTAGAGTATACCACTTGGAAAAGTCCCTCAGTTCCATCTCTCAAGGATCACAAACACTTACGGTATACTACAACTCCTTTAAAGCAACATGGGATGAGTATATTAGCTGCAGACCTCTCCCTAAATGCAATTGTGGAGTGCTCTCTAGCTGCACTTGTAACATATTGCGTAGCATTTTTGATATCCAGCAATCAGATGCTGTCATGAAATTCCTCATTGGACTTAATGAATCTTATTCTATATTAAGAAGTCAACAACTGCTCCTAACTTCTCCACTTCCATCACTAGCACAAGTATATGCACTCCCACTTCAAGAAAAAAGCCAACGAGACCTGCACAATCACTTCTTCCCTGATCCAGCTGCAATGGTAGCAAGGCAATTCACTAGAACATCTAACAGGCCTATACCTTGGAAGGATAAGAGAAAGCCAAAATGCACCTACTGTGGCTTTCTAAATCACACAGCAGATAAATGTTTTTAAATCATAGGCTATCCTCCTGGTTGGAAAGGACCTAGAGGAGCATGAATGCAATCTGATACTCCTGCTGCTTATACTGTGACATCTGATCAATCTGGGAATAATGGGAAGCCAAGTACTTCATTCAATCAAGAGCTTTACCAACAATTCTTAGCTTTTTCTAAAAATCAGCAGAATTCAGCCACCAAATCAGCATCTAACATCACAACAGGTATCCCCAAATCGTTTTGTAATACAACCTATCTTAAACCAATAACAATTTCTTGGATTATTGATACAGGAGCAACGGATCATATGATCCGCTCTCCAGCCTTCTTCACTTCCATCGATTCAACTTCACATACTTATGTCAATCTACTAAATGGCACCTCTGTACCAATTAGCCACACTGGGAAGGTACAAATTTATGATAGTTTAACACTTGATAATGTTCTATGCGTACCTTCTTTTCATTCAATCTTATGTCAGTCTCTAAGCTAATAAAATCTTCTAATCTCTGTGTAATGTTTTCTGCCTCTACTTGCCTCGTACAGGATCTGTCAACCTTGAAGATGACTAGCTTTGCTAAGGAAAAAGAGGGCCTATATCAACTCCAAATTGTTCATGACAAACCCTTTGCACTTCGGTCTATCAGCACTCCAACAGTCAACACCACACAACATTCTAGTCCTAACCTTTGGCACCTCGGACTTGGCCACATATCCAACGCCAGAATGTCAAAAATTCCGCATATTGCTTCTCAAATTCCTTGTAACAATTTACATATATGTGAGATATGTCCGCTAGCAAAACAAAAAAAGTTACCGTTTCCTATTAGTGAATCAATGTCAAATAAAATCTTCGATTTAATACATTGTGACATTTGGGGACCATTTGGTGAACATTCCTTCAATAGTTACAGATTTTTCCTAACCATAGTTGATGATTATTCACGTTGCACGTGGGTTTTTATGATGCAATCAAAATCCGAAACTCGTAGCCATATCAAACACTTCTATCAAATGGTTCTCACACACTTCAATACCAAAATAAAGTCTATCGGTCAGATAACGGTACAGAATTTGCCATGCTTGATTACTATGGTTCACTTGGAATCCTACACCAAAGAAGTTGTGTTGAAACACCCCAACAAAATGGGGTGGTTGAAAGAAAACATCAATTCATTTTACAAATAGCCAGAGCACTCCTATTTCAATCTAATGTGCCTCTTACCTTTTGGAATGACTGCATACTCACAGCTGTTCATATCATAAACCGTATCCCATCTCCAATTCTTGGCAATAAAACCCCTTACGAAATGCTCTTCCAAAAGCCTCCAGAATATAGTCATCTAAAGACCTTTGGCTGCCTTTGTTTTGCATCCACCCTCAATGTTCATAGAACAAAATTTTCACCCCGTGCATCCAAGTGTGTATTCCTTAGATATCCCCTTAGATACAAATGTTACAAAGTATATGATCTCCAAACTCATAAGATCTTTATTAATCGGAATGTAATTTTTCATGAAGGTTCTTTTCCCTACAAGCAAAGTTTGTCACCTCATTCACCTACAAACCAACCTTTATTTCCCATACCTGAACCTGTGCATCATTCACCGCCTCAAACGACCCTATCACCAGCACCTAACATCATTCCTACTCCTCTCAGATCAGAAATACTCCCTGCTGTTACTAGTTCTGATCATTCTGCACAACTGTCATTACCAGATAATCCAGTTTTTAGTCCTCCTATACACTCTCCAGCTCCCAGTCCTTCTCTCAGACGTTCTACTCGAACCAGACTTCTACCCTCTCATCTAGATGATTATGAGTGTGATTTCCCTTCTTCTTCCATGGCAATCCAGTCATCTCCAACGCTGGCCAGACCTTGTGCATCAGGTAAACCTTATCCTATTTCCCATTTTCTTTCCACAAATCGTTTAGCCCCATTACATAAAGCTTTTACTACATCCATTTCTAATGTTTTTGAACTAAAATATTACGGCCAAGCCATCAAGTTTCCACATTGGCAGGAAGCAATGAATGCAGAAATCACAGCTCTTGAAAAGAATAATACTTGGACCCTCATGAAACTCCCACATGCCAAACATACCATTGGATGCAAATGGGTTTATAAAGTAAAATTCAAAGTGGATGGGACTGTGGAAAGGTATAAAGCCCGGTTGGTGGCTAAAGGATATACCCAACAGGAAGGTCTCGATTTCTTTGACACTTTTTCCCCTGTTGCCAAACTCACTTCTATTCGAGTGCTCTTGGCTGTTGCAGCTGCAAATGGCTGGTTCTTACACCAGTTAGATGTCAACAACGTCTTTTTACATAGAGGCTTACATGAGGAAGTCTATATGAAATTGCTCAGGGTTATCCCACACAAGACTCTTCATTAGTTTGCAAATTAAATAAGAGCTTGTATGGCCTTAAACAAGCTTCTCGCCAATGGTTTGCAAAATTAACCACCATGCTTCTATCATACGGTTTTCAACAATCCCAGTCTGATTCCTCCCTATTCATTCGAACCAACACTACTTCATTCATGGTTCTTTTGATCTATGTTGATGATATATTACTTGCCAGCAATAGCATTCATGAAATCCAGGTTCTGAAGAAGAATCTGGATGATCAATTCACAATCAAGGACTTAGGTGAAGTGAAATATATACTTGGTCTGGAGATTGCACGATCAAAATCTGGCATCGGCCTTTGCCAAAGAAAATATGCCATAGATATTTTGGAGGTTTTTCAGGTTTTTCAGGCTGCAAACCAGTTTCTTTTCCAATGGAGTCTACTCTCAAACTGAAGACAGATGAGTCTAACCTATTATCTGATCCCTCCACTTACAGGCGTCTCATTAGCAGATTGATTTATCTCACCATCACTAGACCTGACTTGGCCTATTCCGTCCAGGTGCTTAGTCAGTTTATGTCTAAACCTGCTCAATCACATTTGGATGCAGGTCACAGAGTTCTCAGGTACATTAAAGCTACCCCGGGCCAGGGATTATTCTATCCCACAACTTCTGATTTACATCTCAAAGCTTACAGTGATAGTGATTTGGCTGGTTGCCTTGACACTAGACGAAGCGTTACTGGTCTCGCTGTGTTTCTTGGAGAGTCTTTAATTTCCTGGAAATCCAAGAAACAACCTACAGTCAGTCGATCGTCTGCTGAAGTTGAATATAGGGCCTTAGCTTCTACAGCATGTGAACTTCAGTGGCTTGTTTTTCTTTTAACAGACTTGGCTGTTCACCATTCTCAACCTGCACTCTTGTATACCGATAGTAAACCTGCTCTATCCATTACTTCCAACCCTGTCCAACATGAAAGAGCCAAACATATTCAATTTGATTACCACCTTGTTCGTGAGAAACTACAATCTGGCCTCATTAAGATCATCAATGTTCATACTCAACATCAGGTAGCGGATATCCTAACCAAACCCCTTGGTTCTGCCTTGTTTCATAGGCATACTTCCAAGATGGGCATCTTGAACATCCATGCCCCTCTTGAGGGGGGATCTCACGATATAGATGATGCAACAGATACAACAACAGCTGATAAAGCTAATGATGCCGCAATAAGCAGCTGATTCCACCTCCTATTCATTCGTAGTTAATTTCAGTTAGGACAGCTAGACAAATTCAATTGGATGCTTAAATCTGTTGAAATGATTGTTGATAGATAGTTAAAGTTGTTAATAGTTTGTTCAAAACTGATATATGTAATTTTCCCTTTATGTACGATGCACAATGTATTCATCTTCAATTTAAGGAATAAGATTACAGATTTACTCCTCATCTTCGTTTTTCTCTGTTAATTCTCTTCTCCATTTTTTCCATGGATGAACTATAATTCTCAAACTCGAGAATTCCACATGCACTGAATATCCATCAGTTCACTGAATCTTACTTGACATAAGTTCTTTTATTTTCAAGAAATTTGTTTCTTGATCGTTCCATTGAATTTTTAGAGAGACTTATAGCGTAGTTGAAGAAAATAAAGAAAAGAGCTCGAATGGTTTATTAAGAAAAGAGACAGTGTAACATCAAAATGTTGAGTTTTGGTAATTCTGATCATCACAAGAACTATTATAATTCTCGATCAAAGGGTTCCTGATGCAGCCACCGGCATGGAGGACAAGCTGGAGTTCGCCGCCAATGCCAGCATCGGAGATGAAGCTACGGAGGTCTCCTCGGATGAAAGATGATCTTTTCCATGTGATTCACAAGGTCCCGTTTGGAGACTCGCCCTATGCCAAAGCCAAACATGTTCAGGTGATCACTGATTTTGGATTGTCCTTGTTTAAATTTTTTAGTTTCATGTTCTTGTGATTTAATGTTTGTAATTGGCATGATGATTGTTTGTATTTATTCTACCACTTTGATGTTTGAATTTAGTGCTTAATCTCTTATGGAGCTATCATTTGTCATTTGTAATTCAATCTATTCTTCCTTTTTAGCTACCGAGTGTCAATTTTTTGTAATTCAATCTGTTTTTGTTGGACTTCAAATGAAATTAGAAACGAAACTGCTCCAAAAAAAAAGCAAATCCTCATAGTGGGAATATAATTGAATTGTTCTTGGAGTATCCTACTATTCTTGACTTAAATTCATCTGATTAATTCATAGGGATATTAGATGATTATTACATGTTCGATGACAGTTGATAGACAAGGATCCAATTAAGGCTATTTCCCTGTTTTGGGCTGCAATAAATTATGGCGATCGAGTTGATAGTGCCCTGAACGACATGGCAATTGTCATGAAGCAATTGGATCAGTCAGACGAGGCGATTCAGGCCATAATGTCATTCCGTCATCTTTGTCCCTCCACGTCTCAAGAATCTCTGGACAATATACTAATTGAACTTTATAAGGTAACATACAATCATCTAAATTCATGTGCTTTTTTCCCTTTGAAATGTTTTACACATTGGTTAATATATGGTTTGTGACAAATTATATACAGATGAAGGCTTCTATTAGTGAATGAAAAATATTTTATTATATTTTAAGGCACATGACACGGTATTCATGCTGGATTCAGTAATTATTGTTGGATAATGAGGACTGGAGCCTAAAGATACTCTTTGCTTATGCCCTTGACCGTGGACTTACCATTGTAATCCTTTTTTCTCCTTCGAAGACCTAGAGGGACAAGTGGATGTAGCGCTCAAGAACCACTATGAATATATGTGCTTGTCTGTCTAATTTTTTTATGATTTTGTTTGTTTATTGTTGCTCCCGCAAATGGGATTTTGACTTAATCCCCAACATTTTACTTACATGATCATTGGCATATTGGGATATTGACAAAATTGTCCAAACACTTTCAGCAGAACTTTTTCTATTCATGCAGCGATCTGGAAGGATCGTGGAAGAAATTGAAATGCTTCAGCTAAAACTGAGGCAGTTGGAAGAAGAGATAGCTTTCAGTGAGAAGAAGACAAAGATTGCTAGATCTCAAGGGAAGAAGATTCAAATTACAATTAAAATAGTGTATTTAAGGTTGCTGTTTACATTTACTTATCCTCAACTCATAAATTAATATTCTAATTTCTCTTATATACTACTCATTTGTTTCCTTTCAAAATTAAACTTCAGATTGTTAGGGAATTTGGCATAAGCATACATGCAGCAGGGAGATTTCAAATCTGCGGAAGAGCATTACAGGTATTTCATTTGTGCTGTGAGCTAGTTTTTTCAATATAAAAACTCACACGTGGAACATTATGATGCAGTCATGCAGAGAAGGACTCTCTTTTGAGCCAGATAAGAATAAGCAGTGCAATCTGGTTGCATGCTTGATGTATACGAACAAGTAGATAGAAGCCAAGTTTCTGCTTCAAACTGTAAGAGTTCACTTCCATCTGAAAATGATCATGATTCATGTGGATGAATCATATGCTAATTCCTTTGAGCGTGCCACTAAAATGCTCACTGAGTTGGAGTCTCAACAAGTTCTTAAGCCTACAGAAAGGAGAAAAGATTCTGATTGTAGAAGAAAACACCATCTGTTTGGTACGGGACAAGGGGATGCATAATCTGCATGCAAAATGGAGCACGACTCACCCTTTGGCGCTGGAAGAATTCCGAAATTTTCATTTATGCAGCCAAGAAGTTTGTCATGGCCATTCGACGGTGGAGATCAAAGAAGAGGATGGTCAGCAGAGGATGCAGATTCTACACGCAAAATGGCAGACGACTCACCATTTGGTGTTGGAAGAATTCTGAAAGTCCCATTTAGACAGCCAAAGTGTTTATTTTCATTCACTAGTGGAGATCAAAGAAGAGGATGGTCTGTAGAGGATGCAGAAGGAGGTGTTTTTCGAAAATTATCCTTTGAGCAATCTACTAATGGCGAAAATAAGCAATTTGTAGCAAACCAGAATCTTGAATCCATCATTCCAGAAGCGAAGCCCCAAATTTTAGAAAAGCATTTAGCATCTGTTGATGGAGACTGGACAAAGAGGTCACTGGGTAATCTTTCTAGAGTTGACAGTGAAGAAGGATGGAACTTTATGACATATGATGGCCAGAAGAAAGCTTCTATGGAGGAATACAAATTACCTTTCAGAATTACACTTTGTTGGGATTTACGCATGAAACCAGTTCACAGTCGAGTCAATAATGCATAAGTAAGTAAGAGCAGTGAAGAACATAACAAGAACACATAAAAATGTTCACCCAGTTCAGCCAAATGGCCTAGTCTGGGGGGCTCAGGAACAGCTCGTTCCACTAGTGCAAATCGCCATCCACAAAGAGAGAAAGATTACATCAAGAACCACTCAGAACAAAGTTTTGGTCATCGATCATAAGATCTCCCAAAAACCATACAGATTTCACCAGACACTTAGAGAAAAATCTATACAATCTAGCCACTATTTCAGGCCTGAATAATACACAAGATTCACCTCAACAACTAGCTAAATCTATTACAGAGAACAACCCAAGAAGAAGAAAATAAAGACTCTACACGAAGGAGTCAAGGAGAGAGAGAACCTAAGAATCCAGAAGATGAAAAGTGAAAGTCTCAAAAAGCTGAAGAGACGGTAGTATCACCCAAGAATTAATCTCAGTCGTTCATCTCATCCAACGGTCTCCATTATTTCAAACTAGCACAATCCGGGTGAATCACTTAGCTACCAATAAGTGGTTGACACTTAAGCAGCTCAAGTTAAAATAATCTGCCAAGCCAATTGACACAAATAGCACCAGTTTAATATTGTTTTGAGAATCACAATTCTCACACACTTTTCTGGTGATTGTACAAACTCTAGAGAAACCTCTGAAGAGGAATATGCTCTGAGTTCTAATTTCATCAACTCATGTAGTTTGGAACCTAAAGCAGGTAAAGAAGATTCGGAAAATCTAGAACTGCAGAAAGATTGAAAAATAACCAATGAATATTCAATGTGCGGAAGTAAAAAAGAAGAGTTGGGCTGATTTGGTTGAAGAGGATGTGAAAGAACTGCAAATTTGGAGTAGTTTCCCGGGAAAATATTTGAATTTGACCGACAAATAGTTCAACGATGAGAACTGTGACACCAGTATAATCCCTGAGAGTCCTATATTACTGGATATGGAAATCTGGATACCATACTCAACCCAAGAATATTGCCTTATTAAAGAACCAATCCATGAAGTGTTCTTTGTGTTTTTATCAGCATCAGAAAAAATGGAAATTAAGTTCTAGATTAGTTTGTGCTAAAATTTTGTAATTACCATGGTTGATTACCGTTTATCTTAATTTCAAGTTTGTTTCACAAACATTGGTTGATAAATTCTCTGCCTACTCTACTAATGCCTTCGTCGAATATCTGAAATCTGTGAGATTCTGAAGAGATTGAAAAATGTTTAGTTAAGTATCAATTGCCAAAAGAGACTATAATAATTACATTATGTAATCCTATATTTTACTCATTTATTTCCCCGCCGTCCATAAAGTTAAAAAGTAAAACAAATACATCGCCGCCTTCTTCGTAATTCATATTGGATTTTGCTCCTCTGCCAGAAAAGGGCTGCCCACCTGGGTGACCGACCCTCACAAGAGGGTGGGACCGACGTGGGGACCGGCCGAAATAAAAAATGAAAAAAAAAGCCCCCCTCCCCCCAATGTGAGTATTCTGTCACCACCCCCGGCACTACAGCTTGGTCCATTCATATTTCACTCTTCTTCTGTACCTCATGATTTATTTTGAATCTTTCATGCATAAATTCTTTTATATACCTCCACAAATCCATTGATAAAAAGCTCATAAAGAAATTCAAATGATATCCGCAAAACTCCACCCTAAAAGCTCAAATTACCCGTCTTTACAATCCTTTTAATTTGATGTATCCATAGCACAAAATCGATCCTACCTCGCGTTCTGATGCTCTTTTTAGTAGAATTCCACCCCAGAATGTTGTATGATTCAATAGCACAAAATTGAACCAATCCCTCATTTTGCTGTTATTCTATTTGGAACACCGGATAATTGGTTATAGTAAGTCATTTCGCCATGCCATTCCATGGAAGAAGGCAAAGAACTCAATAATTTCGCAATTGCTGAACGATCATGTGCAGAACTCTAAGAAAAGGCCTGGGGGCTCTTCTCTTATGGTGGAGGCCGGGTTCCCTACCTCCCTTGTAGATTTTGCAATCAAGGATGGGGACAAATTGAGAAAGCCATCCAAGAAAAACCGGGCAAAGCCACCAGAAAACGAAAATAATGATCCGGTGATCAGGCAATCCTCAAGCATTTTATCGAGTCCTTCGTTTACGACGCCTTCATCTTCTCGCTGTTCTTCGTCTTCTTGTAATCCTTTGTCTCCAGAGACTAGGAATTTTGATGAAGTTTCTGTGGGTGCCAATGCGAGTGGTGTTGGAAGGCAGGTTGTGGTGTCTGTTGTGAAGTTAATTTTGGTGGTGGTTTTGGTTTTGGGGACGAAGAAATTCATCGTTGGGATAACCATTTCGGCCTTCTTATTGATTTTCCTGGAGTATGTTGGTAAATATACTTGCGGAATGTTGAAGCCGTGTACAGATGCGCAGAAGGGATTAAGATTGACTGTTCAAAGGGTTTTCAGATTCAAAGAGGATAATTCAGATCAAAAGAATTTTGATCCTGGCTGTTCTGACTTCGAGAACTGTAAATCAATGAGGCCATTTCAAGAATTTCGAGTTATAGAACAATACTGTGGTGAGGTAATTCCACGTGAGAAGGAGATAATGGATGAGCACATTTGCAAAGGGAAATTGGGATATGAAGAAATAGACTTGGAGAAGGTGGTGAATGACGTAGAAGAGTCTGTTTGCGAAGTGTTGGAATTGAAGAGGAGGATGTCCCGGAAGGATAAGATCAAATTGAAGATGAAGAAACTAGTTCCAAACAAGCTGCGTAGTTCAAAAAAAAGAGGAAAATAACTCCAGAAGTTCTAAAATTTATTCCTTCACAAGTGAAGAAGATGAAAGTGAGGACGATAAGAATCAGAAATTGTAGCAAAATGTAGTCATTGTCCAGTAGAAGATACAAGGAGGAAGATGTGTTATATTGCATAAGTACTGCTAGTGGATTATTGGAGGCTGAGGAGGAAGTAAATATGAACAGAGAAGAGGAGAGCATTAAACCAAAGACATTTAGTACTATGTCTGGTTGTTCCCACTGGACTTGTTGGACCTGATGCTCACAGTTTTGCTTATCTTATGGTGGTGCTTGGAGATGAATAAGTTGCAACATTACAAAGATAGATAAAAGTGCCTATCAACCATTTTAAAAGCTCATGTCTTTGATAGATTATGGATTTAATATGTAGAAATCTCGAGTTTTTACTTTTTGTTTAGTCTGTTTTTTGTTTGTTATGAAGTGCTCTTCAGTCTTGGATTGTGATCCGAGAGCTGTAGATTTATAGGATGTTCGACCTTTGGTTGGTCTCTAAAGTTGAGGTTGTGTATCTTGATCTCTAAATATATAGATTTAAATCATAGATTATGATATCAGAAGTTGCACATTTTCATGCTTATTGCTTGAATACGATTTTCCTCAACTTTTTACCGTATCTTATAGTTTACATTGCATATCTATAATGGTTATTGAACCTCACTCATCGTGTTGCTTGAATTCAGCTTTGCTTGACGGACATTTTAGTTGCACAGCCTATTTGTCATCTTTTTCGTGTTTTTGGTCCATGTATAAACCATCACTCTAACAAGTCTGCAAGAAGAAAAGGGAACAATAAATTTACCATACAACGGTAGATCTGATGGGTCAGAATCCATTGGGCATATTTCGTCAAAGAATCAAGTAGAGCTTTATTTCGTTCTGGGAATCAGGCCAACTTACAGCCTTACAGGTGCTTATTCCTTGTGTGCACACAGTAAGTTCTGTTTCTGAGTCGTATATATAATAAATTGTACGTCCACAGTTCGCTACTACTAGGATCTGCCTAATCCTGAAACTTGTGTATCATTTTTTTTTTTTTTTTTTCGGTCATAAGCAGGCTGTTGATCTCATGAATTTTGAGATGATACTTGTAATTTGTATATATTCTGGTTTAATTCATTTGGGGTTTTTTTTTTTTTTTTTTTTCCGTGAAGGCTTAAACTGGAAATAGCGACACCTTGCTGTCATTCGGCTGCTCAAATATTTCAAATAACTTGAGATGATTTATCTTGTTTCGCATGTTTCTTATTCATGGTCTGGTAGAAAATAGTTCTGAAAATCTGCCTTTTTGCAAGTAGAAAGGTGTCTTTGATTGACGATGGCATATTTGCCATCTGATATAGTAAAATTAAAAAAATAATACGGATCATGGTTCCCGTTATTACCATGATCATGATACAGTATATTTTGAAACAATAATTCTACTTGTACCGATGAAGTGGTTGACAACCACTCACAGTGGTGGACCCCACTGTGATTAAAAAAGAAAAAAATTATCCACCCACCCCATGTGTGAGAAATTGTCGACAAACCCACCCCCTTCCCTCCTGTACAAGTAGCATATCTCATTTTGAAATATGTGTAACGAATAAGATTGTAGGCAGGGTCAGGATCGTCCCATTCAATCTCATTTTGATGTATTTGTGAATAATAACTTAATTTTTTTTTAATAAACCTCATTGGTTGCGGTGCGGAGATAAGGCTAGTTCGGTCAAGAAATTCATGAATTCAGAAAATAGAGTGCAATGGTGGGAGGCGATTAGGAGAAGAGGAAAAAACTCGTGAACTTATACAAGGTAAGATTTAAATAATTTGGACATGTATCTTCGAAATAGTGAAAATCTCGTAGAAATTCTTTTGACTTGAGCTTTATATATTAATTTTTTTGCAAAAATAAAAAACAATAAATTTATATTAGTAATTGCGAAACGCTATTATAATTGTTGATTGGAGGAAATCGATCTGACTTGCGGATTCTTTTCCTTTTTCTTTCTTTATGATCTTCATTTCTTTTCATTCAATGGTATCAAAAAGTTTCCTATTTACGTTCAGTATTATTTTTATTTCAGTTTTGTTTTATGTAAAATGAACCGAAGTTCCAAATCAAATTGTGACATTTATTAATTAATTAATAATAATAATAATATGGTGACACGAAGGAAGTTTGCATGGCTCCCCTGTGCATTCGCTAAAGTGATTGGTTGTTATATTTGCATTAACATTTTGTGATATTTTTAGTTAGCAGTAGCCCACATTCTCTCTCTTTCCCTCCGACACATACCTTGGAGGTTCAGAACTATAAAAATTCATCGACCAAGTGCTTTGAACATCATTCCGGCATTGTCCTAAGGTAGATATTTTTTTTGTTCTTGTTCTTTACTATTCGTTTTACATTTAGATCCAAATAGGTTATTTGTGTTTTCATAGTCGAGGATTGTGTAACGAATCTCACGTCTCTTATTTGTGTTTCAAGGCATAACTACATTTTGCTAACATAAAAATTCCCACATCTCTTGTGAAAGATCTACTACGTACGTATCGACAACGCAGCGGAGTTGATGCTATGTTTCCCAAATTTTAAATTCTTTAATCTGAATCAATGAATGAGGTTATTGCAATTTTATTTAGAGAAATGCTATTCAGCATAATTGGTGCTTAACACCAATCTAGGTGGCAACACTAGTGACATTATTTTATAGATTCAATTAAATGAATCAAATAATTTCATCTTTAATTGAATATATCACATAATGCCACATAAATTGGTGTTAGATAGCATTATTCTTTATTTTATTGGGAGCTGATTCCAATATATGGATGAAATATTTGTGGTTGTAAGCAATTTTCTTTTATTACCAAGGAATGAAAGATATTGAGAATTTTATTTATGGTCGAGAGAAGGATATTACACTCCCATAAATTTCATTAGGGACGTTAAGTATAATAAAACCTTATTACGTTACAAATTGATCCTCAACATGTAAAATTGGATTACGTTTATTGTTCCTCTCTGCAAAATTGGAAAAAATGGTATCAAACTTTGTAATCTGGAGATTATTATAGTCATAGAAGAAGATCTTTGTCTCATAACATGTATTCAGTTCTTCTCGAAACAAAGATTTAGGCTTCCAATTTTGAAGCAATGTTTTATGACTATATATGTTGAAATATTTCTTTCTGTTTGATTATAGATCTTTATAGTTTTACTTTTTACATCAATAGGTGCCAAGATGGTCAACCAGGCTTTTACAGTGGATTTGAACAAGCCACTCGTTTTTCAGGTCAAATATCATCCCATTTTCCGTTATTACCATTGAACTTTTTCGACTACATGGTCTTTTTTGGTATTCAGTTCATAATATTACGTGTAACTGAGCTAGCTATCTCAGAAGCTCAAATTGACCTCTTCATTGTACTTTTTCATTGCACAAGTCTGTTTGTTCAATGAAATGGCGTGGGAAAAAAGTGTTGCGACTAAATAAGAACAGTTTGGCGGGTCCTAACAATTGGTATCAAAGCCCAGGGCCCAAAACTTAGCCGGAGGAACACAGCGGAAAGCGTGGTGGATGTCCCCTCCTAGTTAGCCTTGCGTCTGGCTATAAATCATCCGCATTTGAGGTGCCTTGTGTCGAAAGTCTTCCTGACATTGGTGATCAGGCGGCGGGTCCCGTTTGGTCGAGGGCGACGGTAATAACNAAAACTTAGCCGGAGGAACGCAACGGAAAGCGTGGTGGAGGTCCCCCCTAATTAGCCTTGCGTCGGCTATAAACCATCTGCGTTTGAGGTGCCTTGTGACGAAAGTCTTCCTGACATAAAAATAAGGTGGTCAAGCGACAGGTCCCATTTAGTCGAGGGCGACGACAATAACGATGGTACAAGATGATTGGCTGATGGAGTATCGTTTGAGGGGAGGATTGTTGGGAGTAAACTAAACATGGGAAATATGATGAGTTTATAAGTGTAAGACAATACTCCATTGGTATGAGGCCTTTTGGGTAGTATCCAAAAGTAAATTCATGAGGGCCCAGGCCCAAAACGAACAATATCATACCAATATGAAGTTTGGCGGGTCCTAAGTCGCTAAAATAATCCGACAATTGTTTTACATCATAACTCGGGATTTATTGGATATCAAAACCCAACAAGAACATATGATGAGATTGTAGATAAGAGACTAGCTTAATCAATTGAGTGAAATTTAGCAGAAACTATGCTTCATGTTCAACTATTGCCGATATACTGACAATAGTAACTTAGGAACCAAACGATGAAAAATGTAAAGACGAAAATAGAATCCCTTTTTTATATATCGATCTCTTATTAGTTCCATCTCCCTTATGATTAAAATTTTTTATTAGGTCGGCCATCTTGGAGAAGCTTACGAGGAATGGGTTCACCAACCTATTGTCAGCAAAGAAACCCCACGTTTTTTCGCCAATGACATTATAGAGGTAACGCAAATTAGAGAAAGTTATGCATAGATGTGAGTGTTTCTGAATACCATTGACAGTATTCTAAACCATTGGCATTCTTACCTGCATCTTGAACAGTTCTTAACACGCACTGCTTGGTGGGTAATTCCTCTCATCTGGCTTCCAGTTGTATGCTGGTCTGTTTTTTCATCTGCAATGATTGGCCTTTCTCCTTACCAGCTAGCAACAACAGTGGTTGGTGGCCTCTTCATGTGGACACTGATGGAGTACTCTTTGCACCGGTTTCTTTTCCACATAAAAACAAAGAGCTATTGGTTCGTTATCTCCCTCCATCAAACTTCAGTTTTTCTCTTTTCCTCATTTTGTTAATCACTTAATTGTCTCATGATGACTTATAATAAGCGACCGTGTACTGAGATCACAGAAATTACATGCAGGGCGAACACTCTTCACTACCTTATCCATGGCTGCCATCACAAGCATCCTATGGATGGCCTCCGACTCGTTTTCCCTCCTGCTGCAACTTTAATTCTACTTGTGCCAGTATGTGCAGTCTTCTTTCGATAATATTATCCTCGGTTCATTGTTTTTTCTGTTTGCTCATATTCTACTTCTGTAATGTCAGTTTTGGAATCTGATTAGGTTTTTAGCACCTGCATCTTATGCCCCTGCTGTATTTGGAGGTGGCTTGTTGGGTTATGTCATGTATGATTGCACTCATTACTACTTGCACCATGGGAAGCCATTGAAAGGAGTATCTCATGATCTCAAGGTATACTAGTTTGAAAAAGAACCCCATTTCTGTCGGGAAAAATTGTACTGTTAATCTAAAGTAACAAGCTGGTGCATAAACTTTCATTTTAGAGATTTGGATGGTTTCTGTTTTTGGGGACTGTTTATACAACTACAATGAGAGAATGAGTACTAACTTACTCCTTTTTAAAGGTTAAGGATAGTTGATAATCTTGTAATGCCTGATGAATTTTTCGATTTTTTCAAATGTAGAGATACCACATGAACCATCACTTTAGAATTCAGAACAAGGGATTCGGAATCACATCAACATTTTGGGACAGGGTTTTTGGAACACTTCCTCCACATTCTTCCAAGAAAACTAGCTGATTTAGTAGAAGGTAAAGAGGCAAATTTGCTCGGGTGCTTGCAGGAGACTGGCTAGCAAAGATGGGGTTGGTTTTATAGTGCAGAACAGAATGAACTTGGCTAGTTGTTGCATGCATTGCTAGCTTATGTCTATTCTTTATCATCTTTTTGTATATTTTGCTTTGGTCTTTATATAATTCTAAGCTGTAACTTATCCCATGACAACTTTTGCAGTTAAAGGGTGACTGGAGTTTTCTTACTTCTATTTTTTTCTATTTTAGTCATTTTTCCTAAATTCCACCATGTTCAATGTTATCCTACAAAATATAATTTATATATAATTAAGCCATATTCCAATATATTTGCCAACAATTATCCATGTTTTGTGGCCTAATAAGTGTGTAAAACCCACTTATCACCAAGCATAGAGATGAAATTCCAGCAAGTGATATCAATACCTCAACTGATTTTGTTCTGCGAAAACCACAAATGGTGCTGCTCATGTATAAGGTAAGGAATTTAAAGCTTCCTCTTCACATAATGCTGCTCAAATTTCTGCAAAGGTTTTTTGGGAGGAATTTCATTGTGATATGTCAACTGGAAAACCTTAAATTGCTGCTGAACGTGTAAAAGCAACGGTTGCCACATGGATTAATTTGTTTAAGGACAACAGAAATCATGACAAAGGTTTAAAGCTTCAAACCTTTGAAGATCAACCGGATGAAATGGTCTTAGGGGAAAATCATGTGGATATGTTCATCTGGAGTATAGACCTTTACAGCTTCAAACCTTTGGTGTAATTATTTGCATGCATGGTGGGTTAAGATATATTAGCAGTTTGTGTGATGTGTCTATTGGTGAGATGGAGTATAGATGCCTATGGTTACATTGGTGGCTTGTACCAGGGATGTAGAGTGTGACATTTGGAACACGAGTGAAGATGTGATTAAATGTTGGAATCCTTTATCTGTGAAGAGACCCTAATCAAGTGGAGTATGAGAGAGACACTTCTATCACTTCTGTTTGGTGAAGACCCATTATCCACTTAGGTTGGGAGAAATGATGTGGTGATAAAGGATTATCTCAAGGATTTAAGATCTATAGAAGTCTACCAATTAGATATGAGTTGAGTATTTAGTTTATTGAGCATGGTGGGCGATGAGAGGAGATAAGTGTTTTCGAGGTGTGAGCAACATGGATTGAGATATGATGAAGTGTTGTGAGATCTTTTCGTGTGGTCATTTATGTATTTGTTGCTTGTGGTTTGATCGATTGATTGATTGACTTGGTATTAATATGTTGTTTTGTGTAAACGTATTTTGGAAAAGATTTGTGGATTATCCTATATTATATCTTCATCACATGATTATTTATTCTTGATTGTTTACCGTTATTATCTACTTCTACTTGGATTTTTTTTTTACCTTAACTCTGGTGAGTACATGTAGCAGGTATGATATGTGTTTCAGGTTCGAAACACGAGGTAAGCTCTATGATCACAATTTTATTGGTAGCTTTGATTATGCAATCATTAACTTTATGTTTTGATTGCTTGCAGATTGATTTGGTATACAACTTGGGCCGTTAGAAGTAGGTTAAACAAAGAGAAAATTACCTAAAACCAGGTATTTAAGTTTCCCAATTCAAAAATCAGGTGGAATGTTTATTTTATCA
>CAIGRT010189211.1:0-11225 GCA_903798405.1 Fraxinus platypoda | reverse complement strand
GTGTGGTGTATGTGAAGAGAAAGAAGCGGACATTGTTTTGAAGACCAAACACGAACAATAGAGTAGTTTAGGGAGTTGTTTTATTTGACATTATATACTTGGTTTAATGCTGCGGCTACTAGGCATATAAATGGGCTGCCCAATTTCATGATATTCCTTTCTGATTTGTATTAATGATACACTTCCTGTGTATTAAGCTTTGATTAATATAATATTTGATTACCTTTAAAAAAAATAAAAAATTATCTATGCTAACTTGCAAAGAGATGCATTCATCATCTTTATTTCTCCTGAAAATTCCTGACACTCCTAGCATGCTGTCCAATAATGCCCAAGTAAAGAAAATCATATTTTACCTTTCGTTGTGTATGTCAATTGTTTTTGATGTAATATCGAATTGGATGAGCTTTTGCGCTTATACTTATGTTTGGTACAAGTAACTAAATACGACTAAAGAGTAGAGGTTTAATGGACAGATTTTATACTCTTTTTCCCGCTTATTGCCGTCTAGGACTGTCTAATCCAACTCACCAAATACTCTATAGCAGGGTCTTCTGGTTGAAAGATGGGGAAATAATTGGGTAACAAGGGTAGGTGTAGGACACCAGATGGGTGGTGGACTCAGGCATAAAAGAAGCCAGGAAGATGACATGGGCAATTAGCAATGAGGAATGGGGAACAGAAACTTCTCAGTTTTTCGAGACTTAGAAATATGAATTCAAGTTAGAAATTTGTTTGATTATGTACAGTAAGTGGTTTCTAACCGCACGCCAGTTGATAAGTGGTTTGAAGTCTTAATTTGTTGACAGTAAGGATCAACTGCAAATAAGCTATGACTTGACCCTGGAAAACCATTTGCCTAAAGATATGCAGGATAACGAAATTTCCGAAAAGCGCTAAAATACCGAAACAGGGAGATAAATAAATATTAACTGATATTGAAAATGTTTGGAACTACTTTCTTTTGCATGATCTAAGTATATGAAAATTCAAGTGGATACTAGCATAGAAACTTGAGCTATAAAACGCATTATCTTCCATACCTACTCTATTTATGTTTTGGCTGCCAATTGGAACTATCTACTTGTGAATTTCCTATGTTTTTGTGAACAGGTAATCTGATATTTCCCATTTCTGCTCAGATATAATGCAGAAACTGACATTGTTCATGACTTGGAGACGAGTTCACCTTAAGTTTAGCCCCTGTTTGGTTTGGATAAAAATTAGATTTTTAGTAAATTTTGATAAACTTCATGAAATATTTGGTTGAAAAGTTGATAAAAGTTGTGGATCCCTTTAAATGTGCAGTTG
The DNA here is from genome assembly GCA_903798405.1 of Fraxinus platypoda. Lineage (NCBI taxonomy): Eukaryota > Viridiplantae > Streptophyta > Magnoliopsida > Lamiales > Oleaceae > Fraxinus > Fraxinus platypoda. The sequence goes on along the minus strand of CAIGRT010189211.1, from coordinate 9,914 downwards.
AAACTAAGTTTGGGAAAGTGGATTTTAAGAAATGGGAGCAAACAGGGGCTTAGTCACCTCTGGCGAGGCGGTCCTTTTCACATTGCTGATAGCTTAAATGTAAAATAGACAATATGAAACGCCTGCCAGTATTGAGATGCAAATTTTCGTCTTGTTATTATAATATTTTACTTCCTGAAAGCACCTTATAAGCTTTGCCATATTGATTTTGCTGTTTCATGCAGATATTGAAGACTCGTGTTATAAGAAAGGATGTCAATCCTGAATGGAATGAGGATTGGGAGCTTCCTGTTGCAGATCCTGATTTTCCAATCAAGCTGGTAGGGTTCATGGCATTTAACTTGAGCAAATGCTAAATAACACGATTTAGAAGAATTTATTAGATTATTTCAGATTTCTGTCTTTATATCTTCTAGTAATTTGTTTAGCCAAGTAATTTATCTTCTTTCTAAAATAAAACTTACAGCTTTGAATAGCTAAACACTCGATCTTTATAATATCTTGGCATTGGATTTTCAGCATCGTTTTCCTGGATATTGAGCAAATGATGTGTATTCTTATCCCCGTGTATGATTTCAGACTGTGTACGACCACGACACGTTCAGCAAGGATGACAAAATGGGAGATGCAGAAATTGACCTCAAACCGTTTGTAGAAGTCTTGAGAATGAAATTAGACAACCTCCCCAGTGGTACTATACTTAAAAGAATACAACCGTGCAGGTCGAATTGCCTTGCTGAAGAGAGTTGCATTATCTGGAAGGACAAGGAGGTGATGCAAGATATGCGCTTGAGATTGAGAAATGTGGAGTGTGGTGAAGTGGAAATTCGGCTTGGAGAGTGGTGAAGTGGAAATGTCTATTCCGGTACTTTTTTTTTGTAACTTATAACGCTGTAGTAACATTTGCAGTCTGTTAGTTTTCTGGTGAGGTTTGTTTAATAGGATAAAGTTTGCTAAATACACCTCGTATTTCTCTGAATTTGTGGACAAGGTTTGCGTTACAATGAATGACCAAATTGCCAAAATTTTAGCCTCTCGCCTTCAATAACTCCCATTTACCTGCCTCTGCGACTAGTCATTCCGTAGAAAATTATATCAGTATCTCTGATACTGCTGATATTAATTGGGCAATGGCAAGAATAAATAAGCTACTGGCCAATTAAAGAAAAAGAACAACAAAACTTCTGCTTTTCACTTCTTGCTAGAATGGAAAGAAATATGATACTTGAAATACAATGTAAAGTGGGCTATTTATAGCCAATGACTGAACTAAGTTTATAGAAAAATCTGCCACTTTCAGAAAGAAGCAGAACATTTCTAAAGACAAGGAAAAACAAACAAACTAGAGACTAGGTCCTTTGTACGCTTGAACTCATGACCAAGTCTCAAAGATAAATTTCCAACTTGCCCAACATAGTTGAAAAAAGTCATGTAACAAATCACTCCGTTAATCAAAAGTTTGAATCTTTATCATCACGTTATTGATGATGATGATTCTGCTCAAACATAACCGATGAAAAAGGGAAACTATGCCTCCAATCTCGTTTGAATCTTGGAGAAAAACAAATCATGGTTACCTGAAACCATGAAGGAAGGCCCACGGAACTTCATTTTCGAATCAAAGAGTAGTAACTCAACTTCCTCTTGTAGAGTTTCTAAGTCCCGTTTAATCCACAGCTTTGGCGTATATCATCATCTAACCATTGATGAGAAACCATCATATGTGATCGTCGATGACAATAGGCAATGCAACTCGGAATGCACTTTATCAACAGTGGTCTCATCAGTGGCCTAACGTGGAACTCTTGTTCATGAAAAGGTAGCCATAGTTACTCTTGTTACTAGTTATGTTCCATTGACTTCTTAACCAACATACGCCTTCATCAAGCCATTGCTAATTATGGAGTCCTTCACGATTTGAAGCAAGCTGGGAGTCCATGATCATTCCCTCTCCAACTTGAGGAGCATGTTAATGAATATAATTCAAATGACTACAATCATGGGATTACTTCACAGAATAAGAAATCAAGAATAAACTCAAGCCAAAGATCATGAGATTATTACAAATTAGTTGTCACACATTTAGCTTTCCTAAGTGTGATTTATCAAATTCTACTAAAAATTACTATAGTGTTTACCATTTTCTGCGTCGAATCACAGAAGTCTTGTTCTATATTCATGTATATTATTCGACGAATAAACACAACACTTCTCACCGTTACTTATTTTTGTTAACAATACACACATGGCCGCAGGACGCACTAGATAATTTCAATTAATGCCAAAAACTTTGACCCTAATGGCAAATAGACACTAACTATGTATATGGTTGGTACACAATATCAAAATATATGAAATAATACAAAAAAATAAAATAAAATATTTTAATTAATTATCTCGTATTAATATTGTTCAGTACATAGGATTATATGTATATATTTGGTATCGTCTCGTCATAATTAATGGAATGCAGAGGGGGAGATATATGGATAAAACAACCTGTACATCATATTTATACATCATGTTTGACATCATCCTTGTTGACAAGATTTGATTGATGAATAAATTGTATTTTTTTAAAGAGTCCAATAGTTTGTTGTCACGTGATACAATGTAAAAAATAATGTACATGGAGATATATATCTTTGGAGTGAGTGGGGACACAATAATCGGGGAAAGGAAGACATGAATTTATTAGAATGCATGCATGCATGCAGACAAGATTCCAAATGGGGACACAGTACTTTTGTTGGCACGTAAAGGTGTTTATTAGATCCTCTTCGCTCTTGTCTCGCATCATATTCGTATAAAAGGACAATAACAACTGTATAAAGATAATATATTTACTCCACTGTACATGTATGCTCGGGTTGGGTAAATATATATACGTACAGTCTGTGTGTAATTTTTTTTTTTAAATCTAGAGAACCAAACTCAATCTCCATTCTTAATGTACAATAATTTCATTTAATAAGTCATAAATTTTAATACTCTACTTCAAATTTCAATACTCTACTTTTAAAACTATTCAAACAACGGATTGGTCATTGACATAAAAAATTAGGATTAATAGCAAAAAATCCCTTAGAAACGCTTACATATACGATGTACATATACTTATTGGAAATCACATAAAATTCTCATGTTTGATACCTTTCGTGCAAAAAATCCCCTCACCGTCAAGATCCGTCAGATTTACCGTTAAAAATAGTAAAAAATGTTAAAATTAAAAAGAATAATTGCAATTTCAGTATCCAAATTTTTTATTTTTTTTTTACAAATTAAATCCANTGGAAATCACATAAAATTCTCATGTTTGATACCTTTCGTGCAAAAAATCCCCTCACCGTCAAGATCCGTCAGATTTACCGTTAAAAATAGTAAAAAATGTTAAAATTAAAAAGAATAATTGCAATTTCAGTATCCAAATTTTTTATTTTTTTTTTACAAATTAAATCCAAATATTTTTATGCACTACCTACAACCTCAAATTTTTAAAACTTTATTTTCCACCCCACCCCCAACTTCATCTTCTTCCTCAAGAAGAGAGGCGGTCATCAATCCTTTTAATTTTGTGCAGCTCTTATATTTTTTGTACATTGTGCAATAAGAGATTTTATTTCGACTACATATTTGTAGCTAACGACATTTATTGTAAGACGTCTGAAGCTTGATGAACCCATTTTAGCCGCCAGCTATTGAGACTCATAACACCACCTTTCGACCACCAAGGCCACAGTACCAATCACCACCAGCCTCTCCGCCCCCCCCAAACTTCCATTCCACTGTTATCATAAAATCCACCGAAAACAACTACAATTTCAAGCAAAAACAGCAAACTGGCAAACACTTTTCTTGTCGGCAATCCCACTTCCCGGGACACCCATGGTCGCATACCACCACCAGCGGTTAGCCCTAATCTAGACGCCCTAAACATGTCCTAATATCAACCTAAACATTTTAAATCCTATGAATATTCATATACTCGAAATTAAGTTTTAACGACAAATCTGACGGATCTTTATGATAGGAGGTTTCTCATACAAAATGTTTCAGACAAGGGGTTTCTGCGATTTCCAATAGGTATGTGGTATATCGCACATGAGAACATTTTTAGGGGGTTTTCTGTTATTAATCTAAAAAATTATGTTAAATAAACTATGAAGAGAAATAAATAATGTTTCTTGAGAAAAAGTAAAATGAATCGTCAATATAGAGAGCATTGTTGGAGTACATAAAAATTTTGACTCTTTAAATTTAAAAACGTTCTCTATAATGCATAAGATGTTCTTTATAGGATTAATAGCAGAAAACCCCTACAAAATGTTTCCATTTGCGATATCTCTCTACCTATTTGAAATCACAAAAAACCTCTTATTTGAAATCTTTTGTGCAAAAAACTTTCTACAATCAAATTTTTCGTTAAAAACAGTAAAAATGTCAAAATTAAAAAGAAATAATTGTAATTTTAGTATCTAAAATTTTTATCCTTTTACAAATTATACCCATTTTTTTAATATACCACCTACAATCCCAAACTTTTAAAACTTTATTTTCCACCCCACCCACTTCATCTTCTTCCCCAAAATTTTATTATTTTATTTAATCCCTTCCAAAATCCTCCACCCCGAATTCATCATTTCTTCTCATTCCAAATAGGGATCTTTGGGGTGAGGGAAGCTAAGAAAAGTGATTTTGACTACCAATTTGAAGTTTCTTATAGAGATATTATTTAGCCAGAGTATTTTTATTTTTTCTACTTGTATGTACACTCGACGTAGAAATAGTTATAATGTATATTTTTTTCTCTCTTTCTTTTCAGTTCATTATACAGGAGGTTAGTTAAAGTTTAATCTAGAAATCAATGTGTGACATTCAGTATTCTTTCTCTCTCACCACTTCCAAGTATGCGTTCATCCACTGTGTATGCGTTCTAAATTTATTTTAATTTCAATATAAAATAGTTAAATTGTACTTATTTGAGCCCATATGAATATTGTCTCTATTAAATTCTGTGTATTGATTACGATTTTTCATTGTTAATGAGAAGAAAAAATGACGAATTTGGGGTGAGTGATTTAGAAGGATTTTGGAAGGGATTAAATAAAATAAGAAAGTTTTGGAGAAGAAAATGAAGTTGAGTTAGGTGGAAAATTAAGTTTTAAAGGTTCGGAATTGTGGGTGATACATAAAAAAAAAGGGGGGTATAATTTGTAAAAGAATAAAAAGTTTAAATACTAAAATTGCAATCATTACTTTTTAATTTTGACATTTTTACTTTTTTTTTAATGAAAAATATGACGGTAGTGGGGTTTTCGCACAAAAGATTTCAAATAGGGAGTTTTCTATGATTTCTAATAGGTAGGTGTATATCGCAAATGGAACATTTTTAGGGAGTTTTCCGCTATTAATCATTCTTTAAATAAAGAGTTACTTGAAGATACTCTTATTTAAATATACCATGAAACCAAAAGTACTACTCATTATTTATTCATCACTCATTTTTATTTATTTATAGTTTGAACCATTTGTTAGGCCTAAACCTCCAATCAATGTAGATTCAATACAAAAGCTTTTAATTAGTGTTGAAGTTAAAAGAGTAAAACAAAGCGGATATGTCTCACATGCCCATGTCATATTTTTCTAATAATACGAGATGCGATATAAAAATTTAGGAATTCATCTTAAAATGTCAACATTTTTAAGGAAGGTAATTCAAATCATTATACGTTGTTCTACCTGCGATTTAACTTTAACGCGTGTAATATTTTGTTAGATCCTAATTACTCTCATAATTAACTCATAATCGCTAAATATATAATTTACACTAGATATACAATCATCAAAGAAACGAGGTAAGTTTACTATCAAGACTGGAAAAGAATTTTATAATAGAGACCGCAAATTCCTCTCTCACAGAGACACACAGAGAGAAGGGGGTTAGGGGTAAGACAACGAAAATGGTAGAAGACAGAGAAAGGAGAGGGGCAGTTTGGATTGAGAATAAGTGTAAAAGGGACAGAAGAAGAAGATGATGAACAATAAATGATACTGTAAAGAGGTGATGAGCCTTATGATAACCCTCATCATCGTCACGTCGTTTTTACTTCACAGATACCGATGACTCCCAGAATTCCACGCTCTCTTCTCTCTCTCTATTTTTTATTTGTCTCATTTATTTTTTTATTTTTTTTGTGGTTTTCCCCTTACTCTCTGTTTCTCTCATATGCATATATCTCTTTATCTCTCTATATAGCCTTGAGATGTACTAGTCAACCTTCCTCGCTTTGTTTCGATTTAAACCAACACCATTCCTTCTGTGTTCCCTTTTTCTTTCTGTCTCCACCGTTCAATCTCTATCTCTCACTCAAAATAACCTACCTACAGTTTGTTTTCATCTCAGATCAAAAAACCCCATTTCGATTTTTCATCAAAAACCTATCTTTTTAATTCACCAAGATTTCAAACCCTAAATCTTTCTTGTTGGATGATGGGATACAATGATGGAGGAGATTTTGATAGCATTCCAGATTCATTTAGCAGCTGGAAATTTCGGCCTCTCGTGCCGAGACCTGCTGCTACCACCACCACTATCACAAACCCTCATTGCTTCAGCCGTATAAATGGCAATGATCTTCTTTCTCTAAATCACCGTTATTGTAAGTCTTTTTTTCTTTCTCTATATCTCTGTGTTTGTGTGTATGAATGTTTTAATGGGGTTTTGGGTTTTTCATTTCAGCAGGTATGACTGAAAAAAATAAGAGAGAGTTCAATACGCAGCAGGTTGTAGCGAGCTCACGCTGGAATCCTACGCCGGAACAACTACAAACCCTCGAAGAATTGTATCGAAGGGGCATTCGAACTCCTTCGGCCGAGCAAATTCAGCACATTACTGCACAACTTCGAAGATATGGCAAGATTGAAGGGAAGAATGTTTTTTACTGGTTTCAGAATCATAAAGCTAGAGAGAGGCAAAAACGCCGCCGTCAGCTGGAATCTGTCTCTGATAATGAAACACCTCGGAATAACATTGAGAATGGTGAAAATAAAGAATCTGCAGGTAAAAAATCAATCGAAGGAAAATATTACTAAATTTTACTCACTTAATTCTAGACACCTACAAATCTAAAACTTTTAGACGAAGTGATTAGGCATAGTATCATTCTTGGCAAAGATCTCAAGTTTAAATCGTAATAAAGACGAAATCCGTCTCCCAATAAACAACTTTAGACCATGTAGTTTAATGATACCTTTTCAAAGGCTTTTAAGTTAATGACAGTTAAAGAATCATCAACAGTGCTCATGCATGAGAGAAGAGAGACAGAAAGTTGAAGAGTTGTTTGATATACACTTGATTCTCCTTCTGCAATCTATTTGTTTGATTTGTGTTAACCCTTTTTTTCATTCCGATTCTCTCAAGTTATAAAGCTACCTTCTTTTTGTTTTTCTTTCTGTCCACAGATGCAAACAGGACAGGATTTGAAGTTGAACAGACCAAAAATTGGGCATCTCCTACAAACTGTAGTAGAATTGCAGAGGTCTGTTTCCTCTTTCCCCTTTGTCTTTATTGGGAAAAAACTCTTCCCTTTACTTAAACTTAGAATTAAAACCATCAGTCTCTCCGAAAAAGCAATTAGATGCCTCAAATCAATTAATAATTTCGACATGATTACATGATCATCATTTAACAATTAGGTTTTGTTATAGAGAAGCATCAAAACCTTTAGTTTTATTTGTTGGGAAATGAAAAGGGTCCAAAAGATGCCTATCTTCCTTTTTGTCGGGGCAGCTATTGTTATGAAACAATGCTAGGGTTTTTGGGTGCTGTGCTTATTCATTTCATTGGGAAAATCGATGTGAGAATCCATAATACTGTCTGACCTTAAATGTTATAAGACCATTTAACCCCTATACATTGTACTTCTGATGAATTAAACTTAGGTCAAGAAAGCAGCTATGTCATTGGGAACGCCTATGGTATATCACAAGAAAAGTAAAAACAATCTTACTATACAAACGTAATGGTTGACATAATTTTTAACATAATGTCACATGACAATCTATTATTGAACTGTTTAAAATATAGTCAACTTTTTCATCAAATTACATCATACCAACACATTCTGTCATTCTCTTGTCATACATTTTCTAGCACACAAGCATTGTTCAAGAAAAAACTATTGTGTTTTTCAGTTCGATCTAAGATTACATACAAAACTAGTGTAAAAGTTTTTGCTGTGTTTTCTCATTCTGCATAGATATAATTATCAGAAAACCATTGAGTGGAGGGAAAGGGGCTATGTCAGTGGTCAATCTACATCGCTTGTTTGGTATTGTAAAAAATAAAAAGAAAATCTAGTCTAAAGTTCTGTCTCAATACTTGCATCTAACATTATATTTTGAGAATTTTATTTTGTTTTCTAATTTTATATTTGTATTATCAGAAAACCCTTTCATCAATACAAAGGGCAGCAAAAGCAGCAGAAGCAGAATGTAAATCAGATGGATGGGTGCAGTTCGATGAGGCTGCTGAACTACAACAAAGGAGGACACTAGTAGAAAGGAATGCTACGTGGCAAATGATGCACTTGTCCTGTTCATCATCTCCTACAAACCTAATGAACCCTACTACTGATGTTGCATCTACTTCTTGTCCATTAACAGTAACAGTAATCGACCCAAAGCTCATCAAATCTCAAGATTCTGATATTTTTATCGGAACCAGCCGAGACGAGGAATTCCAGACCCTTCAATTGTTTCCTCTTCAAAGCGGCCATGGCTATAGCGATACCAACGAAGGTTTAGCGGAGAATGAGACGGAGATGTCTGCTGCAGTCATGAGTTCTAACTTCACTTCTTTGCAGTTTTTTGAGTTCCTACCATTGAAGAATTAATTAATATGCATGGAATTGAAAAGCAGTTTACACTTTCAGTTGACTATATATATCTATGTATTAAAACGATGGATTTGTATTTGCTTGAAACTGGAAACTGGAATTTTTTTGCGGATCTTGATGTAACATTTCAATGGTAGATTGTGGATATGAACAAAAATTGCCTTCAAATGGTTTTGGACCATTTTGGGTGAATCGATGAAATGCTAGATTATTGCAACATTCATACTGGCTCTATATATGTTGACAGGACTAGGACTTGTTCATTTACACAGATATTCTTCTCTCTATATATATATGTATGTATACGTAGAGAGAGAAATAGATGAGTCTTCCAATGAAGGAATTCGAAAATTTTGAGGGTTTGATAATGAAGTGCTGAAATTAGATGGTGAAGTGACTTGGAATTTTGATAAGGGAGGATTCACAGTTACATATATAGAATATAATAATTTATATTACTGTAAACATTCCAGTCATAAATACAAGGAAACAAAATTGACTGAAAAGGAAAACGACATCTAGGGTTAGCTCATGAAGACAAAACTCAGAATAATGATATTACTGTCTTGAACATGATCTTACTATATACCATAATCTTTCTTATTGAAAATTTAATAATATTTTTTTTAAATTATGTTTATTATATTGTCGCACAATATCACATACTAAACATATGCTATTAATTGAAAGTACAATGTACAGAATGCAAGATGAAGTTTTTGAACTGGTAAATGTAGAGGTGTCAAGACGGACGGGCTGGCCAGACCAGTGAAAATCGGCCCGGATAGAACCGGGACCGCGGACCTACCCATGACCCGAGCAGGCGGTTCACGGGTCAAGGAGGTGTGACCCTCGGGCTTCGCGGGTTGCACCTTCACGGGCCGCGGTTAACCTCGGCCCATGAAAAAATTTAAAAATTAAAAAATTTTGAAAAAAAGTAGGTGCCAACTTAGTTGAGATGTAAGTACTTATGTTATAAATATTTGATAATAGTAATTAGAAATGCATTTAGTTATT
>CAIGRT010189205.1:0-13366 GCA_903798405.1 Fraxinus platypoda | reverse complement strand
ATACATGTGGGTCTTGGCCTTTCAAGTTCTAAACCAAGTTAACAAATGAGAAAATATTATGGACCATTACAGCATCCATTAAAGCAACAGACTTCATTAAGCTTTCATTTAGATCGTAGATTTTATGTAGGGAAAGAAAGCGAAAGCAAATTCTTAGCTCAAACTTTTCCCAGTTTAACAACAAACTAAGTGTCGTTCTAAATTGGGATCGGCAAGAAATTTTTTCCCTCTAGCATGAATATGAGATGTTACTCGTTAAATTAGCGAGTGCTTTGGCGATGGCATTGAAGATGCACTGAACATACAACATAACTAGTCAAGATTTTACTAACTCTCCCTAATCCCAGAAGTAACTAATTGACATTCTGAAAAGGAGTTCTGTTCATTGATGCTCCTAAACATGGCTGCAAAATCTTGCTTTCAGCATTGCCACATTTTGAAATCTCTTCTGAATGAACCTCAACAATGTGTGCTCTCATCTCCTCTATCGACTCCAAGCTCGGAACTGGAATTGCTCGCTTCTTAGGAGTTCTATTTGTATGCTCATCAACCTGTTGACAATTAAGAAATTTGTTAGTAGTAGGTAGACACTTCAATTGCTCAAAACTGAGGATTAGTCTAGTTTCAACTTCTTTTGATTCTTCGTTGGCATGTATGGTATGCAATATTGGACTAGACTGGATTGGACAAAGTAATAATTCAAAAGCTCCTATCATCTGAACTCAAAGAAACATGCATCTCAAACCATGTTTTGTTCTATATAATAATGTCAATAATGTTCATGTTACTAAACGTACCAAATAATCTTTGCCGAGACATTGCTCTGCTCTATTGCAAATATCTGATACGTTTTTACCATGATTCGCACTTGTTGACTTGAGCTGATCCGAGCTGATCGTAGTCATCGAATCTATTTGCTTCTTACTTTCTTTGTCAAACATCAAAGAATCTGCATATGCATGACTTTTCTAGTTAAGTGGCCTCTATTTGAGACTTCAAAGGAAAAGAACTGTTTTAGGAAATATAAGTACCATTGATGGACATATTCAAGTTGTGGATATGGTCGTGAAATTCTGCATTCATAGATGAGGAAGTGGAAACAAGCTCATCATGTATAGAATGATTTTCAAGAATTTTTGTCCTGCCACAAAGAGACAAAATGAAAATAATGCAAAAGTTAAGAATATTCATCTAAGAAAAATATTCCATAAACAAACTTACCGAACAGTTGATTCGACTTCTGCAAGATTGTTCTTAGAAACATGACTAATGCCTAATTGTGCATTATCCCATTGTTGACCACAGCAGTCCACCATTTTAGCACTGCTCATCAGGATGAAACAATTTTACTTATCAGTAATTTGTTGATGAACTAAAGAATGTGCAACAGTTAATGAGATTAAAATTTGTCATGATCTTACGGTTCTACATTGTGTTTTCCTGTCTATTTTAAGTGGTGATTCACTATCTAGCGTCTTCTTCTGCTTATTGCTTTAATACGAAACTCTTCACACCAAGTGCATGTTTGGCATGCAATACTAGATTGTGTAATGAATTAAGATTTTAATTATTTCATTACAATAATATCCAGTGCTACTATCCTTTCCTCCCTTCCAAACAAGCCATAAATTTGCGAAACCTACATCTGGAGTGTGCATACTATACCATCCTTAGCCCATTTGTAACCTCAAAGCTTGGATAAAAAATCAAGACATACAATAGGTTAGAAGCTTACCAGTCCTGCAGGCAATTTTCTATTGTAGCTGTGCATTCAGCTGAGGAGAATGTGTCTTCCAAACAATGATTTTTAGCATTTTCTATGTATTCATTTAACTCTTTCTCTGCTTTAGTTGAAATTTGTTGCATGTTGGTCAATTCCTGCATCACTCTCTTATTTTCTTGTATGCACGAGTCTTCAAAAGATTTTGAGGCTTCCGACACCTGAAATTCATTTTTACATATTTCAAGCACTTAAAGACCGTCGTCTACCTGAATAGTAACAAACTGAATGAAAAACTGAACTTACAATAGCAGTTTTCCTAGCTGTCAGAGATGCCAATATTGCCGCTATTTTTTCCATGGCTGATTTTTCTTCTCTAATAGCTTCTTCCTGTTGTAAAAAGCAGAAAAGGATGATACCATGAATGTCCATACCACCTTAAAATTATTCATGTAGATACACTACTTATTTACTACTTGACCTTGAACATTTGCTCAAAATTTTGTAATTGATGGGATTTATCAATCAGGCTTTCTTCAAGAACTTTCATAAGTTGAGAGGCTTGTCGGTGGAGGTCATTCAAAAAAGTGATCGTTGCATTTGAAATCACTTGTGCTGAGACTACACTTCGGCGTAATCCCTACAATATTTACAAGAATCAGATTAAGATTTTTCTTGGCAAAGATAGAAGGGATTTTGAAGAACACGAGTCAATCACCATCCTGAGCAACCAACCTCTTGTTGCTGTTGGGCAGAAAACCCCAACAGTTGCCATTGTTCAGCCAGAGAATTCTGAATATCAGAAATGAAATCCTTGGCCTCCAAGGATGCTGTTTTGAGGAACTGCTCGTACATAATACAACACCATATCTTAGACATTACTATGACACAGCCAATGGATTAAATCACAGTTTATTACATTAACTTCATACATTCTCCACAGTAGTTGCCTGGGAGGATATCATTGACTTCATTTCTCTCAGATCAGAAGAAGCTTTCATCTGCAGTGTGTCGCTAAGTTTCTTTAAGGCCAAGATTCCTGAATCGTATGTCTTTGTCAGTTTTTTTATCCTTGATTCCATGGCCTGGGTTGACTGATAGATAAGGAAAGAAGCAACAGATCAGCCTACTTACGAACCTGACAAGTTTAGACTTCGTTTTGGAAGAATATATAATGGTTTTAATTTATAAATAGAAAGAATTGCGTGGTGGATTATGAAATTTGCTAAACACAGGCTTAATCATAACTTTCCAGCTTCAATGCCTTACGTTGCATTTACTGTCAAGAAATGAGCTAGCATGCTCTTCAAAACTTCTTAGTTGCTGTTGTTGCTCGGAAATTGACCCCACAACGATCTCGTGCAGAAGTTTTAAACTTTTGTCAAGCTGTGCACCAAATGTAAGGAGAAGACTTTGATTTTCAGCTTCAATTTTGTCTTTATGATCTGCAAGGCATTTTAGTGTTAGTTGAGTACATAAAGCATTCTTTGTTTAATATGTCCGATTTTTTTTCTTTCTTTTCTCATTTAAATAGTAGTGATATTAATCTTGGAAATATAAGTGACTACCATTTGAGAATATATTTTAATAGGCATGAAACTTATAATACCTAATTAAGCTAGAAAGAATACAATTTATATATAAAGGAATAGACTAATTGAGTAAAATACATGCAGAAAGACAAACCTTTAAGTAAATAGATAAACATATAGACACTAAAGAAATAATCAGATAAAATATACATGCAAAAAAATATTAAATGAAAGGCCGAAATACCTATTTTTTCAAAAAGATCAGTTATATCTTTGCGTGCATCTTGCAAGTTAGCCCGTAAATCCTTTGCACAGTCAGTCAAACTAATCTCTGTTTTCAATAACAAAAGATTCATATAAGTTTAATAATTGATATGTAAAAAGACGCTTGACTTGTGTTGATAACACTTTCTTGTAACCTGAATGCTGGAGTTTGGAGATGGTAGACTCCTTTTCCTTTAATGCTGAAATGGCTGTCTTATAATTTTCTTGCAGCTCTTGCAGTGTCTTGTATGTATTTTGTAGATTTTCCTGAAAAATGCAATGCAAATCAGATGAACGGCCACAAAAAGTATGACATTTTAAGCAACTATCTGCTTATACCTTGCAGTCTTTGAGCTCACTTTCAATGTTCAGTTTATCTTCTTGCTCACTGAGATAAAGCTCACGAAATTTATGTAGTTGCTGTGAAGTTGCAAAGGTCAGTGAACAGATACAATATTATGAAATTATTAACCATGAAAAAGATGAACTAGCAATGTTTACCTTCTCGCTGTTGTCGAGATCAATCTCTAATAGCTCTATCCTTTCATTTTTTGCCTGCAAGATGTATAGCTCGCCGTATAAGATTCAAACAAATCAGATATACAGGGTTAAAAAGATTTACTATTATGGTTTATTTAGGCTAAACATTACGTAAGGCCTGAATTTCTTTATAAAAGTAACAGATAAAAGTTGTTCACCCAAGCTAAATCACCGTTGCGTTGTAACAGTTCTTACAATGAACTTGACTAAAGTAGAAAAAGTTGCCAGGATGAGATGCACCAGAATAACACTCAGACATATGTACCTTTTTCTCAGCTTCATCCTGTAGAAATCTTTCGTGTGGAATATAAACACCATTCTTTTCCCTTGCTGCTCGAATATCTGATTTGAATTCGGATGGAAAGGAGTTCGGAATCAAGGCTATATTACTGTGTAAAAAAACACTATGTGCAGGCACGCCAGAGTACCTTGTTTCATTTTCTCCATCTCCAAGTATATATCCTTAAGCAGCATAGCCTTGGAGACTTTTTGGTTTGCCTTTCAAAATAAGTTTCATTCAGCTCAAACGGGAAACATATAATATACAGACTGAGGCAAAGCAAAAGGCTATACAAACCTCTGGCTTGTTTTTAATATTTTTAGCTCGACAAGCATAGTCTAGTGTACTCAAAGTTTCTTCCAAACTTTGTGCTGATGGGGAAATTGTTGCAATGATGCATGTCTTTGTTTTTCCTCCTAAGGAGTCTCTTAGGAGCCTGGTTAGCTTACTATCCCTGTACAGTGGTTCAGAAAAGGAGATGAAGGAGGAAAAAATATTAATTTATCTCTTAAATAAATAGAATAACTGCCACTTATTCAGACCTGTAAGGTATGTGAAGAGAATGCTCCACCAGCGTATTAATTACACGGCCTAAGGTTAGTAAGCTCTTGTTTATTTCCCCCGCTTCTCTTGCACGAAGCTGTATTATAATGTGGAATTTTAATCAATATTTGAAGGTTAAAACCAGCAAAACTTAATTATTAGAATGGAGCTCTATCAACCTTGCAGTCATCAAAACAAAATGAAGATAAAACTTTATCTCCTTGATGCAGTATCAATAAATTCTAGCACGAACATTTTTCCATTGTCTTGTACTGTTATTGCTTTTGACTGACAAGATACTTAAATCAAATACGTAATCCATCAGTGAATATTGGGATTGCATTTATCAACTCACTCTTTCTTTTTCTTCTGCATGAAAATTAAGAAGCAGCACTGTGATGAACTGCTTTATACTTGTAGTTTTTAATAAAATGGTGGAGCACAACTAAGATAAAATCTATGGCTGAAGACTATTTTTTTCTCAAGGTCATTTAGACAGAACTAACTAGATGGCATCATGAGGTAACAAACTTTGGAAAAAGCTTTGTAATTATGTTAATTTCTATAAATACGGGACCTTGACAGTGGAAGTATTTTTACAGCAAACAATTGGTCAAAAGCAGCAGTAGCTATAGATGGTTTCAGCTCATTGCCATAGGGTTAAGCAAAAGAAAAAAAAAATTCTTCATTGTGGATCATTTCGAACATTAGTACTTTTGTCTCCACTCTTCATCAAAATTATGTGTTTACAGGCATGAACAATGAATAAGTAAAGAATTAATTTCACACCTCTCGAGCTCCTGAACGAGAAATGTTCTCCGATCCTGCCAAATCAACAAGATTAAGCTTGCCACATTTGATAATCTCTTCATCTCCAACGGCCTTTTCTTTTATGTGAACAGTTATGGTAAATACAGAATGGGAACGGCTGCAAAATTTGAAACATTTTAGCTACCCAGATTAGTCAGGATGTGAAAATATATATATTAATGAGGACTAGATAAACCATACCTACTGCGCTTGTTTAACAAAGTGTCTGCCGTGCGTCTTCGGGCTGCACCTCGTTCCAAAAGGTTGTAAATGTCATTTGCACTGTACACAGCTTCCTCTTCAAGGCCTCTTACAACCACAGAACCCTTTCCATCTTCCATCAAGGAAATAGCCTTTTTTTGCCTATCTTCAGTTGATTTTGAATTATCTTCTGGAGCGAGCAAGTCAGTTATTTCTTCGTTATAAAGTTCCAAAAAGGTCACTTTCATACTGTAATCAGCATTTTGTGCCTCAAGTGTGTCAAAGATTTGTCGAACAGCTCTAGGAATAACACCTGCCTCAACAGGCAATTCACCACCCTAGGACAAGTGCGGCATTGTTGAATTCACGACAATCAGGAAAAACATGAACAAATACCTTATTTCTTAGATATATTCATACCTTATTCCTCATCCCTCCTTCCATTGTATAAGTTTTCCCTGTTCCAGTTTGCCCATAAGCAAAGACTGTGCAGTTGAAGCCCTCAAGCATTTCACAAACAATTGGGGAAATAGCTTGATCATATATTGATCTTTGTTGTGCTTTTGGCCCGAAGACCTTTCAAATATTTCAGAAAGACATCAAAGTGTAAATAAATATTTTTGCTGCCTCGGGATTTGAATAATCATTACAACAAATAATGAATACCTTATCAAAGGTGAAAACTCTGTCCACTTGCTTGTTAGCCAGGCCTTGCAAAACAGTTACTTCTCTTTTATTTTCGTTACAAGTGATAACTTTTGGCACATTTGCCCTTTGTTCATCATCACTCAATGGCCTAAAATTAAATCCAAACATAACAGTTAACATGGTACATCATACAAAATAAGCCATTTAAACAAAATCGAAAAGAGAAGTTCACAAATGGAGTCCTCATCTGCAACATTATTGATTTATGGCCCGACCAAAGTGGGAAACATTTTTGCCTAATTTTCGTGGATTTCAACTTTCTTGACTTACATTTATAATTTTAAATATGCATCAAGTATAAATTTCAGTGCTTGTGACTTAAAACCTAAAAACAGAAATCCATAATTCTATTTAATTTTACTGATAAAAACATTAAAAGAGTGAATAAATAAAATCTGGAAAAAAAATCACCTGCATCTTAGCAGAACCTGCACATTGACCTCTTTATCTTTGTCCTGACGATTCGAATTCCACTCAGATCCTCTTGAATCAGGCCTGCGCCTCTCAGGCCGTGGCGTAAAAAACGGGGATGGAGATGGTGAAACCCCTGTCCCCACTTTACGAAAATGGTCCGGCGTCAGTGACATCCTCTTTCTTTCCTTCTCAATTTCTCAGCTCCTTCAGAACACCACCAAAAACAAAAAAATCAGAAAAAATCAAAAATCAATTCAGAAACTCAAAAATTTTAATAAGAAAATGAGAAATCGAAAAGAATGCTCCGGGATTACCTGAATTGATTGCTGTTGCAGAAGAATGGATACGAAAAGGGAAAACAAAAGTTTTGTTTTTTGAAGATAATTTTCTCCTTAGAGAGTGCAAACGAGATGCTTGATTTTCTAACGGCTACTGTCAGTGTGTGTGCTACAGGTTGGTACATCATACTCTTATTCCTTCCTTTATTTTGAAAAAGTGGGCCATTGACGAAATTCAAATACGAGGCGCGTATGTGACTTTTGTGTCTTTGAGCTTAAAAGCTTATTTTTTTAATCAAATGCTATAAAGAGACGGATTTTAGTTGACTTACTCGTATATATTTTTTGAAATCACTCGAACATCATTATTGTTGGTAGAGATTAAAATTGGATTAAAATTAAAAAATTAGTCGTTATTGTTGACTTTTATTAGACGAGTGAGACCCAATAACGGCTATATTTTCAATTTTAATTGGATTAAAACCCCCCAAACAAGCTCATATGTTTAGGCCTCGTTTGGTTTTCCTTATTTTTATCAAAATATATTTTTCTCTCTTATTTTTAACCACATATTTTTCTATAAAATAACATTACGCATGAATTCAAAAATTTTCTTATTTTTTAACCACACATTCTCTATCAAATCACTATTCCAAAATGCATTTTTGACAAAAAAAAAAAAGGAGGAGGGCTCAAACAGGCTCTAAATACGTTGAGAATGACTTGAGTTAATGGGAATAAAAGTTAAGCTGCCAAAATTGAAATTATTTTAAAGGTTTTATATATATATAACGAAGTGATTGTTTTTTTTAACGAAGTGTTTTAACCACACATTCTCTATCAATTTTTTTTTTTTTAACGAAGTGATTGAGTTAATGGGAATAAAAGTTAAGCTGCCAAAATACGTTGAGAATGACTTCAGAATAATGCATTTTAGAATAGTAGATTGATAGAGAATGTATGATTAAAAAATAAGGAAAAATTTTGGATTTGCGTGTAAAATTATTTTATTAAAGAATGTGCAATTAGAGAGAGAAAAATGTATTTTAATAAAAATGAGAATCAAACAAGGACTTGATAAAAAATACTCAATCGCATACTCGCGTGTTTTATGTCTTGCATGGAAGAAAGAATTTCGATTCATTCGGTGGGTATTTATAGGGACGTTGGGGCCTGGGGGTTTGCCTTTCATGAAACTTTAATTTTATCAGTTCTTTCTAAATTTACCAATATGCATAACTAGGAAATATTTAATTATACACGTGTATATATAATCATATATATTTAGATCTCAATCAATTATATTATTAACCTTATATAAGTTGGAATGCAGAACAAGAATTATTCGAAAAATGGACTTTTTTAATTTAAGATGATTATAGATGTTCGCATGTATGTTATGAAAATATAAATAAATAAAGAATTGCAATTTACTTAAGTTCAATAATCAATTCTTGAACTGAATCTGAATCACGAACTTCCAACTTTATATATCATGAATTTTCCAACTTTTTTTTTTATTTCAAGAGCTTGTTGCTTCCAACTTTCAAAACTTCTATGGTATTCCGCAAATTCAAGACTATATCAACATGTAGACACCTTCTTTTAATTAAACTAAAAATCAAATTTTAGATTGGACCGACCAAGAAAAAAAAAATCCTATTTTTTTCCTCTAAAAAATGCCTATACGGGATTTTCCATGTAAAAGTCAGCTCCCAAAGGCTATAAATATACGAGAAAAATTGATCTCATTTCCAAGTCAAATTAAGCCTTAATTAGTTTAGTTGCACAATAGTCCTTGAACTTTAATTAAATTACAATTAAGTTTTAAAATTTTCAAGTAATTGCAATTGAGTTCAGAACTCTTTCGAGCCACCATAACCTGATTGAATATAGTGGAAATTACATTAGACCAGGCTGTTCAAGAGGGCTTATTAGCACAAAACGTTCATACGTTTCGTTTTTAGTGTGCAAAACGTCCTCACGTTTTAATTTTTTCATTTTCACCCCTATTTCAACGTTTCATTGTGGAAAACGTCATTTTCATCAATTTTTATTTAATTTCCCAATTAAAAATTGTAAGTGACTAATATATCCCCTTATTTAAATAAAACAAAAGGAAAAAAATAATTGCAATCATACTCCCATTTTTTTTAAAAGACGTACAAATAAATCCCAAATAAATTAAATTAAAAAAATCAAAAAATCAAAAAAGAAAGAAAATTCTTCTTCTTCTTCTTCTTCTTCTTCTTCTTCTTCCACACCCATGCCCACCCTTACCAAGAACTGAAAATAATACTTTTGGGTCTTTCAAATAAGTATTCTGGAGGCCGCGGTTTAGTGGTTGCAAGAAATTTAAAGCCTTTTTAACATTTTTCTCCTTGCTACACTAATAGCATTGCCACAGCTACCACCTTCAAATCCTCAGGTAATTAAATCACTCTTTCTTTGTTTTTGCTATGTAAATCAAAAGTTGATTTTGTTTTGTTGTGTCAACCCAAGTGGGAATGAATTGACTGTAAATAAGGGGAATTCTTTTACATATGTTCAAAGGAAGGAGCTTGAAAGACAAGCCATGATCCGTAAGGCTTATTAGCACAAAACGTACCTAAGTTTGGCTTTTAGTGTGCAAAACATCCATACATTTCAAACTTTTGCATTTTTCACCCCTGTGCCCGTTGATCTTCTTTTTCCTTCTGGTCTTCTTTTTCTTCGATGATTTCTTCTTTTTACACTTTTGGTACTCGATTAGATGTGGATTTTAAAAATATGTTTCTTGGTATTGGTATTTGAGTACAGTGACTGATTATCTAGAAAGGTGCAAGTGAACGGATGCAAGAAATGGATGTTCTCAAGAGATGTAGTGCCCCATCACAAGTACTGTGACTGCCACCTATAAAAAAATCGTCCCCATTCAAGAAAACTTGTGGAAATCAAGAACAATGTCACTGACAATAACGAGAAGAATAGCCATCTTTTGTTTAATCATAAAACCGATCTAAGTATTTCTACATCACTTAGAGTGTGTTTGGTAGAGATTAAAATCAGATTAAAATTGAAAAACTAGCCGTTATTATTCACTTTTATTGGATGAGTGAGACCCAATAACGGTTATATTTTCAATTTTAATTGAATTTTAATCAATACCAAACACGCCCTTAGTAAGAAATATGAGAGATTGGTTTTTAGTATTTTTACATCCTCTAGCATTTTCCAATCTATTTTTTGTTTCGTTTCGTGGTGAGGGTGAGGGTGAGGGGTGGGGATGGGAGAGGGAGAGGGAGACTTCTTTTCTTTTTTCTTTTTTAGTTTAATTTATTTGGAATTTATTTGTACTTTTTTAAAAAAATGGGAGTATGATTGCAATTTTTTTTTTTTATTTTCCTTTTGTTTTATTTAAATATGATGGTATATTTGTCATTTTACATTTTTTTAATTGAGAAATTGGATAAAATTGATGAAAATGACTTTTTCCACAGTAAAACGTTGAAATAGGAGTGAAAATGCAAAAAATTGAAACATGAGGACGTTTTGCACACTAAGAGCGAAATATAGTGTCAAGGACCGTAACTTTACCTAGTCCCTTGATCCAATCACAGTCGCAGCTTGCCCAACTTCGACCGCACATTGTAAAAATTAGTTCAATTTGGGTTATAATTTCATTTCCATTGTAATAGTTTATTTCAGTTGTAAAATAGTTATGATATTTGTAAACTTTTATTATGATTTCTCGTCATTTAAATGTCTACTCCTATCACTTAGGTTTTTCTTCCGCAAGCTATTATAGGGGGTATTAGTCATTCAAAAGTCTTTGAAACTTACTGGTGTTCGCCCCCTGTACCAGCCATTGTAATTTCTTGCTTTCATCAATTGTAATTTTCACTTTCATCAATCAATGATCAATTTACTTTCAATACATCTAAATTTTCTGTTGCACGTTTTCTACAAATTGTAATCAAATTTTCTTTCGTCCCAAAACGACCGAGAAAAGACGGAAGGTAGTCTAGCGGAGCAGACTACTGCCACATGGTGTCCCTTTCTGTGCTAAGAAGAAATGCACCATGTGAAATGTAGTTACGTTTTGTGCTAATAAGCCGGAGAATTACGATGGTGGTAGTTTGCTACATTTGGAGGTGTTTTGGGTTTGTTGGTTTTTGGAGTGATATTGGTTTTCATGTTTTGATGTTGGGGTAATTTTTGTTGATGGTGGTGGTGTTGGTAGTGATGGCGGCGACATTATTTAGGTGTTTGTGACCAACTATTGGTAGTGAATTGGAATTGGTGGTGGCGTGTTTGGTGTATGTGATCAATTATTTGGTTATTTGTGATCAACTATTTAATTGTAACCTAAAATTTTGATAATTTGTGAGTGAAAAATAATTTGTGACTAACTAATTTGAAAATCTATGACTGTTAAATAAGTTGTGACCTATAAAATTTGTGATTTGTGACCAATAAATAAATTTTGTGACCTATAATATTTTTGATTTGTGATCGAAAAATAATTTATGATCAATTCATTTGATAATATGTGACCAATAAATAAGTTGTGACCTATAAATATGTAACTGTGACTATTAATTATATAATTGTGACCTTAATGTATTTAATTAATAAAATATTTTTAATTATTTAGTTATCATTCGAAAATTTAAACTTATTGTCTGAGTTTTGAATTGACCTATATTTTACGCATGATATATGAGTTTTTCCCTTGAATATATATTATTCAAGCTCCAATAATTAGATTATATGTAATCTATTTATTAGTCTTTTTTCACTAAAGGCAAAATACCACTTCTATATATATAACACTTTTTTTTCTGACATTCCGTATGCATATTTCACCCCGTCCGAGATAGAATAATTAGGTACAGATACAAATGACCATTTTACAACCCCTCTAATTATTCTCTAGCTTAAATATTAATTTCTTTAATGGTCATGTGAATCAATCACAAATGTCGAAGTTGAGCCGTCGCTTAATACTCAACTCACATTTATAACCATTCAACATAAAATAATCAAGTAATCTATTTTATGAGAAACTTAATTTAAATCCTTGTACCAATTGGATAAGTTTCTAAATTGGTCATTATTCAACTTAAGTTCTCATAAGGCCGTGTCTTAAGCTAGAATCTTGGGGATGCAAAAGAAAATTCTAAGGTACGATGGGCACATGCACTTTCAAAATGGACAAGACGTAAAAAGTACGGATTGCGCACATGCTTGGATCGTTACAATACTAGTGAGACCTTTGACTATTTTTACGATAAGGACAAATCGCAAACTCGAATGGTGAATGAGTCAATACTACAATTTTCTAGTACAAGGTATCAAGCCTTATACATTGGTTACGAACAAACTATTTACAAGCAAAATGTAAGTTGTGATACACTATGCTTCTCGTACACAACTTATATCATAGATACTTTAATTCGCATACTCCATATCAAATAATGCAATAAATAAAGTTACAATCTAGTTATGATTAAATATTAATTTATCACAATAAAAAATACTATATGAGCATGCAATCCAATAGTATATGCAAGGAAATATTAAAATCACGTATTCTTACATTAAAATAATTGTAGACTAATTTATAATAATGCACAATTATATATACATTTTAACATATAGTCACAGTGTCAAATCTATCATTTACTTTGAGAAGCTTAAGATTATTCATTATTTACTTACTAATTTATACTGATATACATTTATATACGTATAAGAACAATATAAAATATATTATTTCCATGGCAGGACAAAATATTCCTATCCAAATTATCCCGTATATACAAAAGATACGAAGACCATTCTAACTGTCTACACCAAATTTGGTGCATAGTTACACTAAATTTTACACAAAATTTGATGTAAAATTACACCAAATTTTATTTAAATTATTTAATTAAAAATTATATTTAATGAACTACTATGTCGAGCAATGAATTCTTGAAATCGGGTATTTTCATCTACAATCATCTTAACTTTTGGAGTTGGCGCTTCCATCGAATCTTCAATTCATGCATTAATGGTGTGTGTTGTTGCAGGCACCCAAAAGTAATAC
>CAIGRT010189200.1:0-21532 GCA_903798405.1 Fraxinus platypoda | reverse complement strand
TTTTAGATCTCCCAAAGTCAAAGGAGAGCCGTTATTGAAAAGAGCTTATGGAGAAGAAGGGGGAGATGATATTGACTTTGATCGCCGGCAGCTCAGCTCTGATGAATCTCTTTCTTTTGGGGTAAGAATTGTTTGTGCGTTTTTCTTTTTTCACGACAAATATAATGTCAGTCTTTTAAATCATGTGTTGATAGATACCACAAATGCTCGATCTATACTGTTATTGATATTTAAGCTTATTGTATGAATTCCGCAATTCTTCAGACTTGCTTCTGATGCTATATGTAAGTAATGGCTTTGTAATTCCTGGCAGTTGCACAAGACTGATGAAGACTCAAATCCAAATCGATCGTCAGTTTCCGAGTTTGGTGATGATAGTTTTGCTGTTGGCAGCTGGGAGCAGAAAGAAATAACAAGCCGAGATGGACACATGAAGATTCAGACGCAGGTTTTCTTTGCTACCATTGATCAGCGAAGTGAAAGGGCTGCAGGAGAAAGTGCATGTACAGCCTTAGTCACTGTGATTGCTGATTGGTTGCAGAAAAATTGTGACCTCATGCCCATTAAGTCACAATTCGATAGTTTAATAAGAGATGGCTCCTTAGAATGGAGGAACCTTTGTGAGAATGAGACTTACCGGGAGTGTTTTCCTGACAAGCACTTTGATTTAGAGACAGTCCTCCAAGCCAAAGTCTGTGATCTCAGTTTAGTTCC
Source organism: Fraxinus platypoda (assembly GCA_903798405.1). Classification (NCBI taxonomy): domain Eukaryota; kingdom Viridiplantae; phylum Streptophyta; class Magnoliopsida; order Lamiales; family Oleaceae; genus Fraxinus; species Fraxinus platypoda. The sequence goes on along the minus strand of CAIGRT010189200.1, from coordinate 20,818 downwards.
TGGGAAATCATTTATCGGGTTTTTCCATCCAGATGAAATGGAGGAAGGAAATTTTGATTTTTTGCATGGTGCTATGTCCTTCGACAACATTTGGGATGAGATTAACCGTTTAGAGTATTTTAACAGTGGGGAAGCCCCAGTTTTCATTGTCAGTTGGAATGACCATTTTTTTGTACTGAAGGTTGAAGCAGATGCTTACTACATCATTGACACATTAGGGGAGCGGTTGTACGAGGGATGCAATCAGGCTTACATACTGAAATTCAACCGGGATACTACTATATACAAAATGCCAAGTATCACACAATCATCAGAAGAGAAAACTGTTGGCGATCAGCAGACTGTTGCTGGGACAGTGGTGTCCAAGAGCTCGGACGCACAGCAGATGAACTCAAGGGACAATTCCGAAGACGGGACAAATGTGGCAGCAGCCGAGGAACCGATGAAGAACGAAGAGGAAGTTGTTTGTAGAGGTAAAGAGTCGTGCAAGGAGTATATAAAGAGTTTCTTGGCTGCAATTCCAATTAGAGAACTCCAGGCAGATATCAAGAAAGGTTTGATAACTTCAACGCCGGTTCATCACAGACTACAGATTGAATTCCACTTCACCCAATTACAACCACGAGCTACGACCTTGACTCCACCAATAGACGAGGCCACAACCATGCCAAAAGCAGTGGATGTTACTTAAAAAGACTAGGTTTTAGAGACTTTTAATTGTAAATTTGGATAGCATGATTGTTTCTAACTTGATTTCGTCTGGGTCGAGTCCAGTAATGAGCAGCTAATAGAAGTGACTGCTCGATAGTTTGATCATAGTCGTGTTTAATTTTACTGTGTCAAGGACTAGAGGTGAAATCATCTCCTTTGTTCCACAAGTAGCACTTCTAATATAAGTGTGTGTTTGGTCTACAATTGTGTGTCATCTCTATTTTGTTTTACCGTATTTTCTAGGTACATTTTGTAAACTGCAGAAGTAATTATTTTTTCTTTAACTTTAGTAGCTCTAACTTGTGATTTTTATGCTAAGCCTTTCTTATTTCTGTCAAAAATAAGCAATTTCTTTTAAAGATACCTAACTTTAATTTGTTTTACCTATTAACTGTTTGGACAGCTATTTGGCGGACTGACCTTTTGGCAAGATTTTATCTGACAATTGCCCAGATTGGGTTTGGAATTCCAGTTTGTTCATTCCTTCGTGTGAGATTGATGTACTTTTAGTCATTTCCGCGCAGCTTTAACGATTCAAAGTTCCTGCCCCTCGCAGGAATCACGTTAAGTCAACCTTTAACCCACCCACGAATTTAGCCTTTAAGGTTAATTTAGTTCACTTTAAACTTGAGGAAAATATGAACAGTATATAGAAGAAAAGAACAACACAGTATGGGGAGAATCTGCCTCTATATTTCAAAGAGCAATCTTTACAAACCATACAAGTGTTCATCCTCACTTCAACTCCATGATTTACGATGAAATGTACAAGTTGTTTAGGTCTGGATTCATTTGATCCAAAGGCCAGATTTATAGTATGTAAATACTGCAGTTGGTTTTTGCTCTGTAAAATCCAAAGGCCTAATGCTCCACATTTATTATTTTAGTTATCAAAAGGAAAATGGAAGAACTTTGAAGCATATTATAAAAGTACAAGATTGACCTAGCGATTTTTCACATATTCCAAAAATGAAGGAACGTCAGCATATCGAAACTTTTCTTCACCTTCAGGGAGAGGCTTTTTTTGGAAACAAATTATGTCCCCATCTTCAATCTAGGAGAAGCGAGAGAGCCAGAGAGAGAGGGAGGAAAAAGAAGATGAATAAGCAAGAAAGAAAGAAAGATCAACACGTTCAAGTGCTAAAACTAAAGCACAACGCTAGATACCTGGCTAAACCTAAATGAAGCTGTTCTGTCAAGGCGTACACACATGACAGTAGGCTCAAATTTTATTTCCTGCAGAAATGAAAAATAAGAGCATTGGCAAATGTAATGATGTTCAATTAAAAAGAATGCACATTAAATATAATGTGTATGATCTACATACTATAATATACAGTTGCATAGCCCATGTATGATCAGACAAACCTCAAACAGTTCAATCTCTTCATCAGGAGCAAATCCGGCCAATTCATTTAGTTTTATCAGGATCTCCATCGGCTTGCTATAGCATTTCACAAAAAACCTACCAACATACCTGAAAATAAATAAAAAAGTAAATTACATGGCCAAAAGACAATTAAAAGGTGAAGATAGTATCCACATACACAACTTTTGAAAAGTTAAAAATTACCTGAGTTCTTCTTTCTCAGGATCATAAAGCTTAAAAAACAGAAGTATATCTTTCTTATTTTTGTCAGGTGGAGGAACAGGATGCAGATCCTACACATTCAACATAATTATAAAAAATACAGTCAAACAGGAGTGAAGATGTGTTTCAATGTTGATGTTCAAGCAGCAACTATCAAATACCAAGAAGCACGGACACAGACAAGTCAACGTGTATTTCACAAAAGTAGGGCACGACATGTGAAGAACTCGTTAATTAGAATAGCATAAAACTATATTTTACTATTTTATTCTTTATAATAGTATAAGCACATTGAACACTGCCTCCTAAGTAATGGGTTTTTAAATTCTGTACGTCTTAGCCTTTTAGGTTTTAAACATTTTTGTCCATTCAACTCTTAAATGCTTTAGTTTTTTGTCTCTTCAATTGCCCTGCGCGCCTACTAAGGCCTGCCTTCTTTCCGCTTTAGGGTTTTGTCTCTCCACCCTTCTCCGGGCCACTTTCTCTTCCACAGATGAGGCCGTCTTCTTTTTCCTCCACCACTAATCTTCTCCTCCTCTTGTAGAGGCCCAACACAGACCCTACTCTCTTCCGCAGACAGCCATTGGACATTGACAAGAATACCTGATGGTGCTTTCAAATCACAAACTCGTTTTTAAAGTATGTTTTTTTTTCTTGGTTTGACTATGGGGAAATGGGCTTGTGGTGTCAGTGCTGTGTCGACAAGTCAGTGATGTGTCTGGCTCTTAAAAAAAGTGGGATGCCATCTTGCATTCCCTACACGTGTCAGAGCATGTTGGACACCGACAAACCAGCTCCGGCTCCGTATAGGTGCTTTCTAGAATCAAACTTATCAATAACAAAAGATACCTGGCCACGATTGACTTCCAAAAACAACTTCAGCTCGGCATTATGAACTTTTTTGGAAACTTTCGTCAGCGCATCAACCTATATAATATATTTATCATGAGGTCAATAAATATTTCAAAAACTAATAACAGAAAAGTCAAATGAAACCATAAACAATCAACTCAGGAAACAATTATCACAATCTTGAAAGTAGAAACTGAAGATCCCCAAACATATGAGGGGAAAATTGGCAAGCACACAAGACAGAAAATGTGGTCAAGCATCATTGTAGTTCCAGGGTTGAGCATTTACTTGATTTCAAGGAGTGGATAATATTGAGTCCCCTACTTTCCGGTATAAAGCTCGTGTTATTGACCTTGTGTGGATTAGCAAGAACAGCAGAATTTTTATGTCATTTGTTAAGGAGCGCAATGACACCCTTCCCAAAAGATAGAAAAGGAAAAACTCAATGTCGTAAAAACTGCCTGGTCCAACTGGAAAAACTCAGAACCGGTGGTCTTTATCCAAAAACTGGAATTTTAAAACCATTATAAAATAACACCAAACCGGCCTTTCACCCCCAAAATTTTGTTTTTATTTATTTATCATACTTTTTAACAGCCAGTTCGGCACTAGTCCAACCATTTGACCCTTTCCCTTTTCCAAATCAACGGCCGGGGCCCATTTTAAAACTGAAAAAATACATTAACAACACCTTACTTTAAAAAAGAAATAAATTTTATATTCAAAGTCAACAACAAGCACATACACTCATGGTAGAAATTCTATAAGAAAATATCAATTAGAAAGTCCATACTCCAGGAGAGACAAGTTCAAAATAGCAATTGCAATTTTTTCCTGTCTAGAAAAAGTAAATATCAACTGATCCCCAGTAAAACCTTGTTCCAATTAACCAATTATTTAGTCTCCCATTTGCTTAATTTATGGTAACTTAATCATTTAAGCACATTTCACCATTGTGGCAATCAGCTAATCTTCCACAACCCTAAAAGAAATAAGCAATATATTTGCATAGTACCCAAAAACGTCAATTCTAAATAGCTACCTTCCATCCTGAGTTATCCACAATCATTTCGGACTTTCCATACAATAGTACATAACAGTTCTTCAAACAAAAGTTTATCCATGCAACTGAGTATAATCAAAACTTTTTCTCTCACCTTCTTGTCAATATCTCAGCCTAAATCTCGTTTGTACACTAAAATATTATGTTACACTAATTTCTAAATAGGTGCGCACTCCGTATTTGCCTTACGTCATGTATCAATACCCGCATAAGGTTTAAGTTTCCATAAAGGAATAAACCCTTTAAAACTCGATAAGTGTAGAAATTATGATAAACAGAACAGATATCAATATGTACAAAATGGCAAAAGGAAAAAGACAACAGTTTATAAATTTACAGATTGTGCTTCCTCATGTGGTGTCAATGGACGGACTGGACGATATGTGTTATTCTGCCTCTTTGCCCAGATCCAAAAGCGTTGAAATTGAACTGGTATACCAAATTCTCTGACAACCTCCTCCTGCAATAATACATTATTTAGTGTTAAATAACTACCATAGACAAAAAATTCACAATCATTACGAGGAAGTAAAGGGAAGCATAACACAACAAAAATACTTAAATGGAAACCATGTTTTCCAAGGGGTCATAAAGCTTATATGAACAGAACATTTTGCTTCCTATGAAGACATCAAAGCATCCTGCATACTGTGTAGACCAGTGAATATGTTGTATCCAAATTCGGGCCCGACCGAGTTAAAAAAGATTTAATGTTACAGGCACATATACCCAGAGCCTACCTACGGTATAAACAGATCTATTCTGGTGTTCAGACCTCACAAGACTGGTTAGGACTCAATTACATATACATGCATTCATCTGAACAAATACAGACAATATTATTAGATCAAATCCCACAAATTTATGCTTAGCCCCGAAATATCAAACCCTAACAATTAACACACAAAAAGGCAGATAACCCACTTGTCAATGCACAAATTAGACTGATGACCCTCTCTATCACCATCACATTTCATCACCACCCAAAGCCAGAATAACCATTGACAACCTCAGGGTTCTTCAGACCCCCTTACTTCCTCCCTCCCTCCCTCCTTTCAACCTTTACTTTTCTTTCCATTTAACGCTTTCAAGACCTTGCTATCGCCTATCAGAACATTGTCACTAACTTTGAAAAAGCATAAAACCTTAATCTCAGTAGAAATTATAATTGGCTTGAAAAGATATAATTTTGTATGTGTAATAGTATAAAACATATCATTACTGAGTTGCTATGGTTGGGCTAATTAGAATGAATGGAAACTGGTGGTGGAGATGGAGGTGGTAGTTGGTCGCTGAAGTAATGCCCGCAGAGGCAGCAGTGTGTGTCTTGGGGGGCGGGAGAGGGTGTGAATTTGATTCTACAGCCTGTGGAAAAGGTGGCGATGGGTGGGATCCGGGGAAGAACAAACTATATGCTTTTCTTAATCTATACAAGTGTCAAATGTGAATTCAAACACATCCATCTCAACAATCCAGGTCTTAGGTGTAGGTAAGGTATTCGGATCTATCGGGTTTCTGCCCAGTATTTAAGGTATAAATCCAAGTTGGGTCAAGTTCCACTGTAGCAAAACAAACCAAGTACAGGCTTCTCTATACACAAATACATACATATATACACATCACACACCACCATGTAAGGCTAAACTAATATTTGTCTACTTCATCCTCTTTTTTAACTTGATCCATTGATATGATGCCCCATCTAAATCATCCTTCCCTTAGTTCATCCTCAATTGGTGTCACCTCCATTTGTTGCATTGTATCAATAACAAAACAACAAGGAGATAAGCCTCATTCCTAATAAAATTGTGGTTGGCTACTGGTATCATTTTTCACACTCCATTCGTTCCTAAGCTACATCTACTAATATAATGAAATCAACTATTTGACAGCTCAATTTTGATACTTACATTTTAGTTGGTTTTATAATCATTTTAACAACTTACCTTTTAAAATTTAAGTTAACAGATTTCTTGTATGATCATGTAGAATTCAATTTGTCCAACCTGCTCCGATCTTATGCATTACATCCTCTTCAAGTCCCTTTTTCTATAACCACAACTAAATTTTATAAATCGAAACAATATATATGTAGACATTTAAGTAAATTAGATGTAGGATCAAGAAAGTTTGGTTAGAATAGGGTCCAACTTGCTGTATATTTAATATGCTTGAAGGAGCTCTTGCTTTCAAAAAGTTTCAAGTTCTCTACTCTTGCGCTCCTACTTGCATCTTATGTAACTTAGCGTTTGTTAGTTGACAAGTTTCAAACTAAGTTGAGGGATTTAATTAAGGTTTAGGGCGAGATTGGTTAAGGTGTGCCATAATCAAATTACAAACCCTAAAATAAAACAGATGCAAATTTCCTTGTTCAGTCTCTATTAGAGCAGCAGCCTCATGCTGCTTTGCTAATTTTACAATTTATACATTTCATTTCTAATTGTTTTTAGCTATTCATGCTATTGTATTTACAACTCTTGTATACTCAAATGCTACAAAATCTTCATACTTGCTCCAGATTTCTATTTTATATATGGAAAAAAATTCTATTGACTGTATATAGAAAATCTAATCTAACATTTCATTTCACTAGAAAAACAAGATGAACAAGCAACCAATACCTTGAAAAGAATAAAAGGCGTCTGTTTCTGAATTCTAAAGCTGCGGACTTTATCATGATCAACAAGATCAAAATATATATCCTTTCCAATTTGTTCCTTCAAATCCTCATCTCGGGCAACCTGTAAATGTTGATAAATTGCATCAGCATTCATTCTGAGGAAACAGGGATCAATCTTTATGTAAGAAAGTTGCACTCTAGAAACAATAACCTTGATGATGGTAAAAAGGTGGGCATGCGCTTTATATATCCTCTCGTCTTCCTTCTCTTCTTGTTCTTTTTTCAGTCTCATCTGGAATACATAGTAAAGCAGGATAGAATGATTTCCAGATCCACGTCCACAAATTTACCCTAAGATGTTCCGCGATGTCCTTCTCATCAACATCACATATTATCTTATCCTTATCACCCACACGTATATACACCAGCATGTAGATAAGCAACATGTGCAAAATGGGAATACGAGAAGATCCAAGGAAAAAGGAGGAATATTACCTCTTCCTCACCACCATACTGGTCCTCAAAAGCTCTCTTTATATCTTCTTTAGTCACCCTCTCATCATCAATTTTGTACCTAAAGATGGGAATCACAAAACCACAAGGCAAATCACGTGTCAAATAAAATGATGAAAGATCAACTAACGCTCAAACTCCCTTGATGTAAAAGATAAAAGCATAAACATGCATAGAAGTACTCACAGCTCTAAGCAGAATTCATCTTCTTTGGGTCTCTCTAAAGCACGAAAATGGACAACCACCGTGGTGTTCTTATCATCTTCCATTTTCTGATTCTCACTTTCCATTTGCTCTGTCAGAAAAATATGGCATTTTGTTTTAATATGACGCTCCTTAATTGACCGTGATATAACTCTTTGACTTATTATAAGTAACAAGAGCTTGTGCTTGATCAATACCTGTGCTAACACCAGATTTTTTTTTCCTTTTTTCTTCATTCTGCATGCTATCTTTCACAAAATCCACAGATAAAACACTGTTAGCAGCAGAATCACTAACAGTCGTGATGAAGGTCTCCCAACCATCTGGCAACGAGCTCAAAAGCAACAAAGCTTGCAATTCATTTTCAAGTGCCATACCCATAGTTGCTAGCTGGTTTATGATATTCTGGAAATTATTCAGATGCTCTGTCATGCTCATGTCTTCCTTGTATTTCACATTGACTAAGTCTTTGATCAGGAAAAACTTTTTGGTTACGGCTTTCTTCTCGAACATTAACTCCAATTTTGTCCATAGTTTATGAGCATTTGTCTCTTGCGCCACATGACGAAACACACTGTCATCCACCCACTGTATGATTGTTCCAATAGCCTTTCTATTCTGAATATACCATTGTTTTTCAGTCATTTCCTCTGGTTTAGCTTCATCACCTTCAATAGGTTCGTGTAAATCCTTACAATAGAGGATTCCCTCCATTCTAGGCTTCCAAGTCACCCAATTTTGATCGGTGAGTTTAATCATAGCACTACCAACCGACTCCTCCATTTTAATCCACACAACACAACCAGCTCCGATACCATACACCGACGCACTGCAACAATATATGTAAGCAATATAAATATCGGAAAAATAAAACACAAGAAAACAGCAATATGAAGCCTCAGAATCAATTTCCACTATAGTAATGGGAATACAATAGATTCTCACTAGTCAATACAAGAGGCATGATACAATATGAAGAACACGTCTTTATTCATCATCAAACAATATGGAATCCAAAAACAACACAAATAAAAGAGAGGTTAAATCTCACCAAGTAACACTTCCAAGAACAATTTTGTAGAAACTATTGGTGGAAGACTAGATTTAATGGAGAAGAACAAAACCCTTTATTCTTCCATTTTTCTCGCGGACGTGTAAACTGGGGGATGCAAAATTGCATATTAGTCCTCCTATGGACCTCTTGACATCTAATATTGCAAAAGAAACCCTCAACTTTTGACTTAAGTACATCATGGGCTGGACCTAATTCAAAATAGAGCTCCATTTGACAAACTCATTTTCAACCCACATTTCATGGAATTGATAACCTGTTATCAATTTTTACTAAAATTTACTATAAATCTGAATTTTAACTAAACCAAATCTAATTTTTCAAAGACGATTTTATATTCTCGTTAGTCACGACTATTTCATGTACAAATTTTAATTTCATTAAGGCCTCAGCCTCATTGCTATACATATGAGGCTGATTTTTTATTTTATGTTTTTATTTTTAATTGCATTCTGATAGTGAATCATCCATTAATTAGCATATCTTGTCATTGATTCAGTTTGCATCCAAAACTCATGGTAAGGGGGAGATTAATTTGCCCATTTATTTTGCATTAAGCAAAAAGTAACAAATAAAATTGCAAATAAATATTTGTTTCTTATTTTAAACACTAACAAATTTTTGGATAAAAATCGTTTTCAAGGATAGCATGTAAATGAAAAGTTAATGATAAAAACGTTAAGAGATGCTACATGTACCAAACATTTTACCAAATGTTTTACATAATTGACACATGGTGGCCATCAATTGGAGGGGCGCCTGGGCCCACAGGTTTCCCTTCAATTGATGGCCACTATGTGTCAATTATGTAAAACATTTGGTACAACTAGCTTTTTCCTATTCCAATTGTTAATATTTTCATAATTTTTTTTAATATTTGGTATAAAGTATTGAACGATCAAATGACATCTTTTTATATTGTTTGGTACTCTAATTTACCATGTCACTAAGTGTGAATTGACGTGAGTGAATTTTTTGTGATTGTCGCGTAACTTATTATTTATACAAAAGAAAAGAAATACATGAATTTATCGAGACCAATGAAACCAATACTGAATTCTTTGTTGTCCAATATTAGATATGAAAATATCTCTGTTAGCGTAAAATTTAAAGTTATAAATAAATTATTTTTTTTCTTCGGTCAAAATTAAATATTAATTTTAACCACGTTACAATTACTATTCATCTTAAAAAGTTACTAATATTTACTTGGAACACTAACAATATTGTATAATAATTAAATGTAGCCCATATTTGGTGGAAATTAAAATCAAATTTTTAGTAAATTTTAATAAAAGTTAATAAAATATATGGTTGAAAAGTTCAGAATCTCATAAAATGTGCGATTAAAATTAATTTTTGACTTTGACTCAAATTTAATTTGTACCAACTAGAGATATAATTTATTTTAGTTTCTCAATTCTATCAAGTCTATCGTATCAAATATGTTGTAATGGCATAACAATCAAAAAATATTTTTGTTCCTTGGGTCACCCCAAATATGCAAGGGCCGCAGAGTTTGACTTGATTTCAAAAGGTATGGCATGCAAAAATAAAGTATAACTATACATGACAATATACATTATCAAGGTAGTATATACTACATACGACAGTGACTGTACAAGAAATTTGACAAATACGGACAATATTCCAGGGCATACGAATATCGAATGCTGTATTATTGTTTTGAAGGTTTTTCAATACCTCCCCTATCAAGACTGGCGTTATTTGTTGGATAAATATATGTACACACTCGAACATCTGTTATAATGTCCTAGCGTTGGTAGCAGACTCTATTAGACTAAGGGCTTAAACTAATCATCAGTGTTTTATAATTGATATTATTCAAGGAACCAGAAATTTGTAACTAAGTTAAGTTTCAACTCCAATAAGGATTTCTTCAAATTAATATATCAAGGATTTAGAGTCGATAGGTACATAACTAAATAAAAACTGTCCCGAGACCTGGTCGAAAAACAGGGCAAGTGATTTATGTACGCTACAAGAGCCTTGGTTACCAACTGTGAAAAACGCACAACATCGCAAGTGTTATTCATACCCAAAACAAGGCATCGAGAGTTGCAATGAGGTCTTCAATATTACAGCAAGCAACTTCTGCACTTGCAGTCGACTGATGCCTTGCATTCTGTAAACAACATCGCATACCCCAGGCAAACGCAAGCATCAAGTAGCCTGCTTCTCTTCTCCAACTTTCTTGTTTTAATTTAAGTGACTAACTACTATAAATAAGTATCCAATGGAAGAAACTTTGAGTCCATGTGCTTCGAAAAACAAAACTCAATTGAGTAGGTCAGGAAAGCTGCTTGTGTGCAAATTTCTCGGGGAAAGCACATCAAGCTCCTTTCTTCTTTTGCTCTTTGGACTGTTTGATATCCTTCGTGAGCATTCTCGGAGCTATAGCCATGGCCATTAGCTCTTGGAAAAGTAGCTTACAGGCATATGGAATGTGAACCTGAATAAAAAAAACATTTGAAAGTCCAAAAAATGTTAAGATCACACCAAAAGGACTAACCTCATATGGAAGTCCACAAAGAAGTAAACGATACGCATTTGATAGTGTGCTTGGTAGGAGGGAAAAATTGGGTTGAAAGGTAAGGTTGGAGCAGAATTGAAGAAGAAAGTAATCATTACAATTATTATTTTTTCGTAAAATGGTTGAAGGGAAACGAGAAACAGAAGCAGAGTAAATTTGAAAGATTTTCTCTTAAATTAATTGATCTATGGTGATGTTTCCACCACGTCTTCTTGAAAATCTTCGAAAAATTGTTCCACCCTACTATTCATTGATAATTCTTATTAAAGGTGGGGGATCAGCATTCATCCAGAACTGGACGGAAAATTGGGTGGAAACACTCCCCCATCTCACTTTGTCCCCCCACTTCTTTTTTCCTAGTTCTTACCAAACACACCACATGCAAGTAAAGGCTGAAGATGGTTTGCAAGCATGTACCTGAACAATATCAGTTTTGTTTTTGCATCCTCTGCACTCAAATGAATTCTTCTTGAGGTTCGCAATAGCAATCAATCCACAACGCTCACAAACGTGAACCCTGTAGGCATCACTTTGGTCAAACAACCTTTCCTTGAGAAAGTGAGCAGCGCCGTGTGCAATCATGCAATCTCGTTCCATCTCTCCAAATCGGAGACCACCATCACGAGACCGTCCCTCAGCAGGTTGCCTTGTGAGGATTTGCACGGGGCCTCTGCCACGAGAATGGATTTTGTCATCAACCATGTGCTTCAGCCTCTGGTAGTAAGTAGGGCCAAGGAATATCATTGCTGTAAGTTGCCTGCCTGTATGACCATTGTACATGGTCTCAAAACCACGCATCTGATACCCACATTTGTGAAGAGCTTTGCTGATATTGTCCACAGTAACATCGGTAAAAGGAGTAGCATCTCCTTCCTTTCCCATATGGGCTGCAACTTTGCCCATGACACACTCAATAAGCTGACCAATGGTCATGCGAGAAGGAATAGCATGGGGATTCACGATGATGTCAGGAGTGATGCCTTCCACAGTCCATGGCATATCTTCTTGTGTGTAAGTCATACCGACTGTTCCCTTCTGACCATGCCTGCTGCTAAATTTGTCTCCAATTTGAGGAATTCGAACTGATCTGACCCTCACTTTGACAAATCGCAACCCATCAGCATTTGTTGTCAGCAAAACCTGATCCACCATTCCAGTTTCACTGTGGCGCAAGCTCGTGCTATGATCACGCTTAGTGTAACGGGCAGCTTGCCCTTGTGCATCGTCTGGAGCTATGGGAGTGGTCTTTCCAATGATCACATCCTCACCTGAAACTCTTGTACCTGGAGGAGCAAGGCCATCGTCATCCAACTTATCATAAGAACCATGCCGCATTCCCATAGTATTAGCTCGATCTGGACGTCCAAAATCCTCTTTGACCAGTGTTCCCATCTTCTTCTCCTCGTCTCTATACGATCGGAAAAACAGAGATCGAAAGAATCCACGGTCAATTGATGACTGATTCATAATTACAGAATCTTCTTGATTATATCCAGAATAGCAAGCAATGGCAACAATAGCATTAATTCCAGCAGGTAGCTGCCTAAAATGCAAGTGCTCCATGGCTCGAGTAGTAACAAGAGGTTTTTGCGGATAGTATAGAACATAAGCCAAAGTGTCCTGATAGAAAAAGAGGGGTGTAAGTAAACTCAACATAGCACTACAGGAGGAAGCCAAATATGAAGAGAAAGTTCGGTCAATCCCATACCATTCGAAATTGGTAGTTGGTCACATATATACCCATGGCTTGTTTACCCATAGCTGACTGATACGTGTTACGAGGAGACTGGAAGGAAAAAAATTATGTCAAAACATCAGGAGAATGAAATCTTGAAAGAGACTAGTACATTGGCAAAATAAGGTCACCTGATTATGATCTGGGAAGGGTATGATTGAAGCACAAACTCCCAATATCAATGACGGGTGAATCTCGCAATGAGTATACGTATCTGAATAAGCCTCTTTCGGATTTAGCCTCGCACTCACAAGATCCTAAAACAAATTATATTAGCATTTCAGCATATCATAAAAGCTTAATATTCATGTGCCAAACATGGATATCACACTTAATTGCATCAGGACTACTCACGTTTATTGTCATAGAAATCATAGTTGTTTCTTCTTCTTCGGTGTCTATATATTCTATAAACCCCTTCGCAACAAGGTCATGCCAGCCACCCTCATCAGGGGATTCCTGGAAACAAATAGATGAATAAACAAAGCAAGAAGAACATCAAACACGTGCAATCAATTTAGGGGCACAAAAGGGGGACCAAAGAAGTGCCAAGAAAATCATGTGACATACTCTTTGCTGCAAGGCTTGAATATCCTTCTTTTTGATGAGAAGCCTTTGTTTTTCCACAATAAACAGCGGACGACTGCATCGACCATAGTCAGTATAAATCCTCAGTTCTTTCAAACGAATATCTCGAACAACCCCAACCTCAGTATTGACATCCACCTGTCCATACAACAACCATCCCAAAAGCAGTCAGGCAGAAATACTCACATCACAAACTGCTTATATTCACATGAATGGCCTAATAAGCAACAAATGAACTACTCTAGTAGAATCAAATTAAGAAAGTAAAGATAACATATAAACAGAGCAGGAAAATGGAATTTCATAAATGCTACAGATTCATTGCATCTTAGAAGAGAAATCCCTAGAAAGAAAATGAGAAACATATCCTTACACGTCTCCTCAGACGTCTCAGAGTTTTCACCAACATGTCAGGGTCACGATGAATACCAACCCAACAACCATTCACAAAGATTTTTGTTGCTTGTGGAATCACGGCAGGTGAGATTTCCTAATGTAAAACAAATTGTGAGAATGTACATAAAAACCCAACAGATACTTCAGTTTCCAAAAGAACTTTAAAGATTTTCACCTCAAAGTTCTCGGTACCCCATTCCTCCAAAAATTCTAAAATTGGATATGCTGCCGAACCAACTGTTATATAGACCATCAATGCAAGATTCTTCACTAGTCCACATGCCTGATGATATAGTACAAAAAGACAAAAGTAATAAATTAATTTGGAAAAGAAAATAATCTGAGAACGGACTGAAAAAGAAACCATAAAGCAAACTGCACTCACTTGTCCTTCAGGTGTTTCTGCAGGGCACATCATTCCCCACTGTGAATTGTGCAACTGCCTAGGTTTTGCCAGTTTCCCTGGAAAAATGAACCACCAACAAAAGCATTAAGCAGAAAAACATTCAACTGAAAATTTGCATTGCACATTTCTTAATCCTTCTTCCTGTGTTTTGAAGTGTACGTGGTGTGTTTCCGAGAGAAGTTAAGCAAAAAAGAGAGCTAAAATGACTCCTCAAAAGTCCTAACAAGTAATTGACCAAAATTTAACTTCACCCTCACATAAGATTGAAGAACAGAAGGAAAAAGACAAATACCTTCACGGCCTATGGGAGAATTGAGTCTTCGCAAGTGCGACAAAGTTGAGGCATATGTCAAGCGATTCAACACCTGTGATATGTGATTCAACACAATTACTCTCATGAAAAGAAGAAGAAAACATTTAAAACAATCAAATTTATGATTGGTTTACAACCCAACCTGTGAAACTCCAGCTCTTGTACCTGCTGCATTTGCTTGTCCCCAGTTGCCAGTAGCAAGCGAGTATTTAAGACCACTAGTAATAGTTTTTGCTTTAATTGCAAATTGCAAATTTACATCTTTTCCATTATCAACACACTACATGTACATGGAGACAAGATAAAAATCAAAAGCATAATAAGCATAATTACATATCATGAAAAGACTTGGCACAGGAAACAACCTTCTGAACATAAGCTCTTACATCCCTGGTCAACTTTCGGAATAGCTGCATTCACAGATAGAATCCCAAAAATTCAAATGAGTAATGATTTTTTTCTGATGGTCAAACAACCAACAATATGTCAACCAACAACAGACCATTCGAAATAGGCCACCAAGCAAAGGACCAGCAAGATCCAGTCTCTTATTTCCATAGTGATCTCTATCGTCCTCTGCCCTTCGGCCAAGGGCACACAGCAGAAGCCGGTGAATGATATACCTAGTAGCAGCAGTAACATAATTTTTTTAGTATCACCATCACTCCAGGCATACATACACACTCCAAGTAGGAGAAAGAAATCCTACCCAAAATAATAAGCTTTCTTTGTCTCACAATATTCCCCAACCCCTACATGAGGAAGCATCTCCTTCTGAAGGATCTCTTTTGCATACCTGCATACATATACGAAAAGATTTAAATATTTCAAGAAGCACAAGAGGATGAATAAAGTGTAGCCAAGTCACGTAATTTCAGGAACACATACTTGATCCTCTTCTCCCTGGTGACACCAACAGTGGATCCTCTTTTTCCAATGTAATCTAGAGCAACCTGAAGCATATTACATCGCATCACAAATATGGCTGAAGAGAGAGATATAGTATTGAGTAACAAACAAGAACATAATGACATTCTAAAACTTCTTTACAAAATAGACCTTTTTCGGTAACGGATTCAAAGGGTACATGTATGTTATTATGCTGATTCAGTGGCACATTACACAAAGATCTCTATATTCCAAATTCTTATTTAAAACGGTGTTTTTGAAAATTCTTCTTAAATCAAAATACATTTATTCATAAAAGACAAAGAGTCATTTAATTGCATAGAGATGGATCATTTGCAACTGTAAAGTTTCACACTATCACAGAAGACATTCGAATAAATCTTGGATCACGCAGATAATGATAAATATCCAATGCGCACCTGTTGATTTTGTATCACAAATGCTTCTTCCAATGAGGGCCGCAACAATTCCATCATTTGGGTATCAGCAAAATCATAACAGATATGCTCCAGTATATCTTTATCAGCAACAAATCCTAAGGCTCGGAATACAATAATAATAGGTATTTCTGTACGAATGTACGGAAGTGTAGCACGGATATATTGGCCCGATGAGCCCTGCAATTACACATAAATGTCAATCATAGGAAAGTGTGTCATGGAAAACTTCACTTCTGTCTAGTGATGATTACCCCTTTGGCACTTGTCCTAGAAAGCATCCGGACAAACATCGTACTGGGTGGCCTGTTTTGGGTCTCTGCCATAGACCGGACCTCTGCCACATAAGCATACTTATTTGGTTGCCTCTTTTTAAACACATATACATGATTGGTGCTCATTTTCTCCTGAGCAATTAGCACCTTCTCACTTCCATTAATGATGAAATAACCACCTTGGTCATATGGACACTCTCCAAGCTCGGTCAAATCCTTTTCTGAATTTTGATACAACGTACAGTAACTAGAACGGAGCATTATGGGAACCTATGAAACAAAACAGATAAGATTTTACGAAGGCAACTGTAGGCTCAATCCAGAATTGTTCTCACAGAATAACTTTGAAGCTGCCACAAATTACCTTCCCAATAAAGACTTTAGTGAAATCCTGTGTCTCAGTAACTTCTTCACCGTCGTGACCTTTCTTGATAACTCTCTTTGTGACATCGACGTACAAGGGAGCTGAATATGTCAAATTCCTTAACCTTGCAGCCTTAGGAAACAAAGTTGCTGTTTCTCCATCTGATTCTGTCATCATAGGTTTACTTAGGTATATCTGACCAAAACCAATCTTATAAATCGTCTGCAAAAATTAAGCAACAATACAGAGTTAGACGCTTCAATCCTTGTGTGCTTTTCATCAGATAATTATAACAAAAATTAAGATTTTGATGACAAAGAAAGTTCATAGAATTGTGCAAAAACCTCAAACCTAAGTGCTTTGCACACATGGGACACAGATGTTTCTAGCTTAAAATAGATGTTTCTTTACATGGTATAATTTACTGTCAAAATGTGGAAATGTTCAGGTATTCTTCCTCTCAAGTTCTCAAGGTTTATTCACTAGGTTCCAGAATAACTACCCAGGAGCCTGTATCTAGCAGGTAAAATGTCACCAAACCATAAACTCTATCTAAAACCCCTAAGAATTAAGCCCGCTACTATTCACCACAAATTATCACAATAAAAAACCTAGAAACTGCAAAAAAAAAGTTACCACTGAATATAAAACATCTCAAAACCTTTTTTTCAATTGTCTTATCTTCTTTTATGGTTTCTTAAACACCGCTTCCCCCAAATAAAACCAAAAATGGAAACGTGCCCCATTAGAAACCCAAGAATTTCCATCCCCATCTGAGACTAGAGGCCAATTACCCCAAAATAAAACCTTCAAACTTCCAACCTCTCTATTCCTTGAAGATAAACCCTGCAAGTTTTGATTAATGAAATAACACTGAATAAGTCCAACAGTAATTATTCTCAATTGACCAGCCTAACAACAAGCCCTTCAGACTCTCCAATTATCCCCTACAAAACCCTAAAATCCCTTTCCAAACCCTAGAATTTCCAATCAGTTAACTAGTTACTAAAAATCTTCTACAGATTAATATCGTTCATCAAAAAAAGACCTCGGCGAAGTCAGGCTGGTGACCAGGGTTGTGCTGGGATTCGGGTCGGATCTCAATGTCGGCGGACTCATCCACGATTTCTTGCATCGTGTTCTGAATAAACTCGTCGAATGAGTCGAGTTGCTGACGCACCAAACCCTTCTCCTCAAAGTAGGCACTGATCACCGCCCACGCGTCCTCCTGTGTTATCTCCTCCTCGTCATCATCGTACGACTGATCGTAATACTCTTCCTCCATGTCCATATCTTGATTTGATTGCTTAATTAATTCAATTCAGCTCAAAACTAACTTTTAAACCCTGTATGAATAGATTCAGGGGGTTTCTCTCTTAAACTCAGTCGGAGCCGAGGAGAGGAGAAGAAAAGAGGAGAGCAGCCTGCGAGAAGAAGGAAAGAATGACAAGTGATCGTGTGTGGCAATTTATATATACACCCAGCGAGGCGGCTAATGCATTTAGACCCTAGATTTTTGTTCCTCTTTCTAACGGTCACGATTACATGGATGTCACGAGGAGGTTTTTTGGCAAGTTATCCCTAATTAATTTAACAGAAATATTTTTCTTAAATACCCGACTTAATGAATGATTTCAAATATTTCCATAATTTGCATCAGATCCTTGCATCTATCTAGATATTATAGAGTTGTAAATGTGGGTTGGATAGGCCATGATTCTTGATTAATATGACTGGAGACGTATATAGTAACACATCTTACTTCAAATAACGAAGAAATTATATAAAAATCTATTTTTTAACTTTACATTTCAATAATCAAATATAAAGACCCCTCCCATCTTAATTCTCCTTTCCAAATCAAACCCCCCATCTCATGTCCTATCCCACGCCACCACCTAAGCCAACTGTTGATGCTCGTCGTCGTTGTCGACGCTAACGGCCACCAACTGACTATCGAACTTCCACTATCCCATACCACCCACCCCACTTCATATCACTCCAGCCTATCCTTTTCCCAAATCGCAATTCTCGCTTCACCATCGTTGCCTGCTCGCCCTTAAACCCATATCCACTTCCAGTTTTTGGCAACTGGGGATCATAATGACAATAGTGCCGCTAGTATAGTGTTTGCTACTTTGGAAGATAACTGATTTTGAAGGAGTTGAAACAGGTTCAAACTCCTTTGGTGGGATCGAATCTGAGGTCTATCAACCCAGTTTTAATGGATGAACATTGAAAGGGGTGGCAAATTTCAGCTCCACTGCATCTCTAACGAGATTTTGGACTGTAGTGGCGTCGTATGGGGAGAAAGGGTGGACAGGGATGTTGGTGGTTTGTCGATTTTGGGAAGGGCGACGATCTGCAGTTTGTTGTGAATCTATTGGTGCAAGTGATGGCGACGGTGCAATGGTGGTGGCGATGTTGCTCTCTAGTTAGTGTGGTGGTTGTGCAAGTGTGGTGGGTTGAAGTTGAACATGGAGGTGGAGGTCGACAGTAAAAGGGTTTTTGGTAGGGATTAAAATTAGATTTTTAGTAGATTGTGATAGAAAATTTTGAAATGTGTGGTTGGAAAGTTGTAAGACCCATGAAAGATGTGATTAATATTGATTGTTTGACTTTGATTTGGATTAAAATCAAATTTTAATCCGGACCAAACAGGGGCTAGATCTAAGGTGACGTCGACAATGGTGGATGGGATGGGATGGGATGGGGACATGACAAATAATTTTATATCTAAGATTTGTAATATGATCGTGAAAACAAATATCTTTTGATTGATCCATGTGTTCCCTTAGTACAATCAGATCCATTTTATGCTTAGTCTTGAGGGAGGGATGAGGGCATATAATCATACTCGCCACATGTTTATGAAGTGACGTCACCTACATTAGCCACTATATAGAGAGAGTAAATCATGAGTTGGTAAAGTTTTTCATTCATATTATGAGCGTGCTCGGTAGAAATTAAAATTGGACTAAAATTGAAACAATAGTCGTTATTGTTGACTTTTATTAGACGAGTGTCACCCAATAACGACCATATTTTCCATTAAAATTGGATTTTAATCCTGGACAAACATGCTCTATATTCTTGTTTGGTTTCACAAAACTTTTTTTTTCTTTTCAAATTTATTTTAAATAACATATTTTATGGATTCATAACTTTTGTCAACTTTTCAACGATATATTTCATCAATTATTATCAAAATCTACTAAATTTTTTTTATTTATCCCAACCAAACATGAGCATATATACAATTTCTATATATTACTTACACTTCAATCACTAATTCTCAAATTGGAGTGGTATGGGGGGAAGCCCAACCACTTTTTACACGTTTCCGATGCCATTGAACACCATTATCAGTGAGGTTCAATCATCGTCGTGAACTTCTTCAATTATATATGAGCATGGACTAGCACCATCATAAATTCTATTCAATTATCTTATAGTTATTACCTTGCAAAGAAAATATTATTTTGTTAGAACTAAAAAGTTCAAATATTTGGGAAATCAAGTAATTTCTTTATATTAAATTACGGTGAGCGATTTTGCTTTGATTTTAAGCATTTTTTTTTACTATTTTGGGAAAACAACTATTCCCTTGTGACACAGCGAGAAACAAGAATTTCAAGTGAAAATCTTAAAAACACAATTTTTGGAATCCACCAAATTATGAAGAAATAAACTCACGAAATTTTATTAATGTAAGATGAAAAAAACGATGAATTGACCCTTTATTTATAAGAGTTTACGTAAAAACTTAGTTTAAACAAATTAAAATTACAAAGAACTTGAATAAGCTAAATGACAAAAATAGCACTAAAACTTTAAAAGTAGTTTTCGAGTTCTAAACGAACTCAGATGACCAAAATCCATTGTATGTCACAGTATAGTGGTGAGTTTTACTCGTCTCATCATTTTCTCTGAAATAGTATTATGGACATAAACCGGATCTCGATTGCCACATCAGCACTATTGCCTTCTTTCCTTTTCGGTTCAATTAGCGGTGGCAAAAACGTTGTTCGGCTCAAAAAAAGCCTGAGCCGAGCCCGGCTCGGTGCAAAGCTTGGGCCGAGCCTCATTTTTTTTGGCCGGGCTCGAGCTGAAAAAAACTCGGGTTTGGCTCGAGCTTTTTTTTCCGGCTCGGGCTCGGCTCATGACACCACTATCGGAGGCTGTATTTAATTTAGGTGGTCGAGTTTTATGTGA
>CAIGRT010189155.1:0-10871 GCA_903798405.1 Fraxinus platypoda | reverse complement strand
TAGATTTTGATATCTAAAAAAGAATTGATTTCATTCAACATGCAATTCAAGATATTGTGCTTGGCCACATTTATGCTCTATAGTGAACGGAAAAATGATTAATTGAGGTATTTTACACGCTTATTTAGGTCCTAAAATAATGTTTAATTTGAATTAATCGAATGGATTTCTTCTCACTTTATATTGTATTTTATCTTTATAGGATAAATCCTCAATTTGAAAATTAATTAAACAAAAAAAAAAAAANTCCTCAATTTGAAAATTAATTAAACAAAAAAAAAAAAAAGAAAAAAAAAGAAAGTGATTTGAAGCTTTAATTGGACAAAAAGATGGCGATGGATGACTTGGGTGCTCAATTGGACATTTTGGATAGTTTATCGGAATCAAATTGAACATTTTGTAAAGTTTGAGGACAAAATGGATGAACTCAAATTTTTGGACTTACTTGGAAGAAATCAAAAGATGGAACATGGTGTGCAAATTCGAAAAAATCGCTGGCCGATTCAGGCCTGGATTTTATGTTCTTTCAACTTCAAGGATATTTTGGTTAATTCAATGGCACAATTTCAAGACCCTTTGGAGACTACAAATAGGCTTAAACCTGGTCATATAGAGGGGATTCCACGCAATGTAAAATCATTGAAGGGGATTTCCATACCATTAAACATCAACAATAATATAGACGAAGAATACGAAATCGACAAATATAACACAAATTTAATTATAAGTGGTTCGACATTATGTCTACGTCCACAAGAGCAAAGCGGCTATGATCTTTATTAAATATGAATAATAAGATTACATCATCTATATATAATAACCCTAGCGTTAGCCCGTACAAGATTTTAGAGTATGTACAAGATTAAAAGGAAAAACACAAAAATACCCATATATTGTATTGCGGGGGAGCGCTGCACTACGCTCCAACATCGACTTATTTATTCTAGTAAACATGTATTCCACTCTATATGAACTACATATTATAACAGTACAATAGTAGTAAAATTACAACAAATTCTTAGGAGACTTGGATGATTTTTGAAGAGAAATAATGTGCCGTCTATAATTATTGAAGAGATTCAAGATTAAAGTTGAATCCATATTTTCTTTATTATCTAGGTTATTTATTCATTATACTAAACTTTCCGTCAGGTTTTTTTATGAAACCACATTCATTATTTAATTCAATAAATTGTTTGTTTTTTATTAAATTCTTGTGATTGTGGTTGCATGTTATTATTTTTTATTGACATCCTATTAGTTGGCCAATTTTAGAATTGCGTTTTGGAATTTGGGATTATATCGAGAGATAAATAACAAATCAACATTAGGTCCTATACGAGATAGAGATATATGTCAAATGCATCTTAACTGGCTTTGTCCACGATGTTCGGGAATGGCCATGATTTTTAAATTACTTAATTGATTTTGTTACATTGGATTTTCCTAATAAAGTTTTAACAACACATCATTTGTTTACTCCAAATTCTTTCTATTCTTTTTCCCTCCATTGGTATTTTGTCACTTTTGATTTTTACCAAATAAGGTTTTTAACAAGGCAATTGTTACATAAGTAGTTATTTAAGGAGAAGTGTTGTAAATTAATTATTATTCGTAAATGATCCTTGTATACATGCAATCCTAATTATAACCTATACGTGTTGAGTTTGATTTTTAATAAAATATAAACAAGAGTTTTGATTCTCTCTATTCTCTTCTATTTTTCTCTCTATTTATAATAAATATTTATTTCACAATCTCGATTTCTATATAATAAATTGATAAGATAAATAAGATGTAGTTCAAGAAATTAATATTTTTAGCTGAACATATTGTCAAACCATCAATGCATGAACCATTGCTACAAATTTCAATTATTAATTGAGCAATGCTATTCATCCCCACTGGAGTTGCATCCCCAGTCTAGGTGGCATTAATGTGGCATTAAATGATAGGTGAAATTAAATAAGTCATTTAATTTCACATATCATTTAGCCAATCATTTAATACCACATAAACTGGGGATGCATCCCCATTGGGGCTACATAGCATTATTGTTATTAATTTGTAATTGGACATTGAGAAAACATAATTTCCATCCTATTGACTTGGGATACCTATTCAAGATATTTGAATTCTTGATTAATCACTTTTCAAGAAGCACCAATTTGGAATAAATTTCTGAAAGTTGACTATAATTATTATTACATTAAAGAAAGGAGTTTAATTGTCAAGAAAGCTATAATAAGCATTGATGAAATTAATTATTCCAAAATGAACAAATTGCATACAAAATGATTAGAGATTTTGAACAATATCCTCTCTTTGATGTATAAGTTTTTAGACTGAGCCATCTGAAATATGGACATTTTGCGACTACTTTCTTCAATTCAACATAGATATCGAACTTATCTAAACGTTCGATAAGATAAGTTGGACAATAACAACACAAATATAATATCGGAGGCACCCCTCACGTTTAAAAAAAATCCACTAACTCTCGGATTTCTAAATTTGAGTATTACATTCATCCCGTGACCACTTTTTGAGTCGTATCTTCATATAAAATTAGGTTGATATTATCCTAATTTAAATCGATCCCATCAATAAATAAAAATAATAGTATTCTCTTCTCATAGTTTGTCAGACAAGTGAGTTCGTTATTGTTTATGATAATTTTGTTAGTTTACAATTTCTGATGAAATTGTTTTTAGTAATAGAATTTTATTTTTTTCTTCCCAAGGGCATTTTTGTCAACTTCAACATTATTTTAGACGAGACATATTTTAAAAAGTGGCAAGGGGCGACAGCGATACTCAAAACTAAAAATAAGGGAGGTTGATCTGATTTTAAAAATGTGAGTAGCGTCGTCTTTGATACCGTGAGTGTGTGATATTGTCTAATTGATTTGTGAGAAAAAAGAAAAAAAGTATCGTGTACAATTGTAACCCATTTAACATACTTTGCGTGTACTAATCAGTAATCTTTCTTTAATGTACACAATGTTAGATAATATTATATTCTTTAGTTCCTTTTAATTGAAATAATGCACTAAGCTTCTATAAACCAGATTGTTGGACCCCATATGTATAGCTTTGGATGTGATCTAGACCATTAATTTTTCAAGAGACAAAAGCACTCAAACTATTCATTATAATAACCAATCTATGAGTACAGGAAAAATGTACAGAAAATCAACAGAAAATACACTTGGCACATTTTCATTGAAAGAAAAAAAAAAAAAAGACAAACAGACGAATAATATGGTGCTGCCAGTCTACGAGTACAGGAAAAATGTACAGAAAATCAACAGAAAATACACTTGGCACATTTTCATTGAAAGAAAAAAGAGACAAACAAACGAATAATATGGTGCTGCCAGTCTATGAGTACAGGAAAAATGTACAGAAAATCAACCGAAAATACACTTGGCACATTTTCATTGAAAGAAAAAAGAAAGACAAAACAGACTAATAATATGGTGCTACCACGTCAACACCCTATTTTTTTTCGTGTACATGTAGCTTTTTTCTCATTATAAAGTAGTACAGATTTCAAAGAATACTATATCTCAGGAACCCCTTTTTCTCTATAAATCTTGCACATTTTCCAACATGGAATAGATTCTGCTATACATTGATTCAAACTCAGATGCATGAATTACCAAATTAAACTACTCAAAGCCAATCATTAATTGTAGGAAGGAGAATAATTGGTAGATAACATATTTAGAGTGTGTTTGGTAGGGATTTTTGGGGGAAGAATTGATTTTTGAATAGTGATATGATGGGAAATGTGTAGTTGAAAAAGAAGAAAAAAGTATTGATGTGATGAAAAATATTATTTTATTGAAGAATGTGTGGTTGAAAATGAGAATTGATTTACTGTAGAAAATGAGAATTTTTACCAAACAGGCTCTTAGGTAATACACAAAAACATAAAATATTTGCACATCTCCAGGCAAGAGATCATGGATCCCTCAACCATTATTGAGAAATTAAAGTTTAATTTTTAACAAATTATAAAAGGAGACTCTCATTTTGAAAAAAATTAACTCAATTTCTTTATGAACTTGAGACCATCCCGTGCCAAACTTTGTAGGGAAAAAGAATCTTGATGTGGCACGGCTATAGGTGATGACAAGGAATGGATGCTGACCCATCAACAAAGCAGGTAGTACCAAACAAATCCATATCGATGCCTGGATTAATAATACGCACAAGTGGGGTTTCTTATTGGTGGTTGTTTCATAGTGCAATAATAAATATATCTTTATAAAGACTTGAGTTGTTGAATACTTGTTCACTCAAAAGTAAACTCAATCAAGAAAATTACCTTTAAAATCTTGAATCTTCATTTCATCATTTCGAGTAATGCTATTCATAATCAAAGACTGTAAGCAATCATCATACGTAATAGCTTGTTATTTGATGCATTAATGGATGACAAGTTAATAATAAGCTAATGACTCAAATAACAAGCTGCCACATAAATTGACTATTGATGATCGCGACTATAAACAACATTCTTTTCATACTTCCAATTCTGAAGATCCTCACAAAAGGGACCAATAATATAACATAGTTGGTTAAAGAGACGGAGAGAGTGGAGTAGGAGGCACTGATTCTAGTGGTTTTCTACCTATTTTTATGTACAAATTAACTTGTGCTGATTTGATATTCAATTTGTAAGGATAAGATTTTGTGTACCATTGGTAGAAAAAAAAAAACTGGAGACTACATATAACTTTAATTTGACAAGAAAGCTTTGATCTTTCTTGTTCTTTCTCAAGTTCCCCTCCTCACCAACTCCACCCTACCTTTCAAAGTGTAGTTTTTGGACTAGAAAGTGGACTTTCTCTGCAGAACTACCCTTGTAAAAACTGATGTGAACAAGTAAAAAATATCCCAGCAAGCATTCTTCATATCATTCTTTTGGGCACTGCAGTTTCTTCTGCTGAAAACTGGTGTGAAAGAAAATTTTGCATGGCAAGTCATGGAGTTGGACATCATGTTTTATCAGATTTGGGGCCCTCACAGCATCACCATATTTCATATGCTGTTCCTCACACGCTTCATCTTCCTCCTAATACAAGCTTCTTGTATATTGCTCAGAATAAAAAAAATATATATTATTTTTTCATTTCTGACATGGGATTTAAAATTTTTTTTTCCTTCCTTGTCACAGAGATGAAGAAGGATCTGCTTTTGATTTTGAGGAGCCAGAGGGGGCTATTGGCCTGCAAAGAGTTAAGATAAATAATGATGAAGCAAAACAAAGTACGCAATTTCCTCTCTCCATTTTCTGACGGTGTGGCGTGGGGGTAGGTAGGGGTTTGAATACGTCTACAGAGCCACAGAAACGATGCTTACCATTTCTAACACAGAAATCATTCTTGGTCGAGAGATTTGAATAACGTCAAGTTTCATACAAGGAAACTTACCCTTTTGCATGATTTTACTGACTCCATAACTGCTGAGAAAAAAAAAGAGAAGAACAAAAGGGAGATTAGCTTTCACCCTTTTGCTAGTCTGTATTTAATTCCCTTCAGATCCTCAAAGATTTTGCTTTTGTGATTTTTTTGCAGCTTTTTACACAGTCAGGCAGCGTGCAGCAACTCTTGAAATGTTCCCTTCTTGCCCTATGAAATTCCATCACACCCCAAGAGTAATCTTTCGTATTTATACGTCTTCTTTAAAGTCCTTAACTCTCTTATCTGTTGAAGAAAAGTTTCTCTTAAACTCCTCTTCTTCAAGTCATGACACTTATTTCTGGGTTCTTTTGGAGGTTACTTGAATTTTCCTAGAAAAAAAATTGTTGTGTTGTGTTTTGTTTATTTTTAATTTTTTTCGGTGATAATGATGAAATCATTTTTTGACTCATTTTCTTTGGTGATTTGCATCATTAATAAAGGGAAGATCAAATTCTGGAGAAGACAGCGCGGAATCAGACTCAGCACTGAATACACTTGCAAGTAGAGGAGACACCACCGCCACCGGCCACCGTCTTCAGCCACCGCAACCACCAGAAACTCAGCCACAAATGGAGATGGCCAGTTCAAGTGACAACCCTACAACAGGAATTACACAGTCTCAACTAGAAGCCAAACCAACCCCACCAAAGGTGTGTGTGTATATTTATACAAGTCCCAAGAACAGTAGATTAATCCCTTTTGTTTTTAGGCCTTTATCTATGAAACTCGAGTTTAACTGTTTAAGTCCATGTTAATGATGACAACCTTTTTGCAATCCCAAAACTGTAGATTAATCCCTTCTATTTTTAGGCCATTTGCATTAATTTTTTCTGGGTTTTTGTGATCCAATTCTAGAAGAATGCCTGATGAGATACACATTGAGTAGTCAAATCATTTCATCATTATTTTCAAGAACAATTTACACATCCTATCAGAATTGTGAAAAAAAGCCTCATAACTGCTAATAGGTACAATTGTATTAGTAAAAAGTCGTGAAATCTTTCAAAAGATTCTGCTGTTGCTTACCTTCATCTCCTCCAGTAAAATCCAAAAAATAAAAAAGAAGAATTGAGAAAAGCATAAAAATAATAATTTACTCATCGACTCACAAGTTATATATTTATTGAGCTTATTTTCTGGCTGATCAACCATTTTTTATTATCTTTTCAAATTATGCAGAGAAGGGGAGCTGGTTCTAATTCAGATAAAGTTTTAGATGCTAAGGTGATTTATTCATCCACATTATGCTCATGCATGCACGCATTAAAGAGCACATGCACGTTTGTAAATTTTCTTTTTGAACATTTTTTTATGAATAATGTTATTCATAGTGAACACTATCGATAGTTGCTATACGTGACATACATTTGACAGTTTGTTATTTGATGCAGAGGCAATAAAAAACTAATGCATCAAATATCAAATTGACATCTGTTTGTCACGTAGGACGACTATCAATTGTTTTCATTATGAATAACATTACTCTTTTGTTATTGCAATAAACAATTGCTTCAAGAACAGAGTTTTCCCCTTTAAGCTGATGATGTGTTCACTGGTTACAGACATTAAGACGTTTAGCTCAAAATAGGGAAGCAGCAAAAAAGAGCAGGCTCAGAAAAAAGGTGCGTGCCAATTATTTTGCCTTGCAATTTTAATTATGTATGTAACTTGTGCTGCATGTGTGAAAAAATGAGCAAAGAATATCAGCTTTGTTCGTTTCCCGTTATTTCAAAACTCTTTTTTCTGTATATCCATTTTCAACTACACATTTACACAATAAAATATTCTACACATAAACTCAAAACTTTTTCCTACTTTTAACCGCACATTCTTAAAAAATTCACTATTCAAACAATATTTTTTTAAAAAAAATTGACCACCAAATGTGTCCTCTATTTTATGTATGTACATGTTGTTGTGCAGGCATATATACAGCAGCTAGAATCAAGTAGGATCAGGCTGGCTCAGCTAGAGCAGGACCTTCAGAGGGCAAGTTCACAGGTCAATAATATATTTCATTTAAGAAACAATTAAGAAGTTTGAAAAATGATGAAATGAATTTAATGTCCGTGCATTAATGGTTCAAGTTCACTTTTGGCTTCTTCTCCCCCTGCCCCCCTAATTTTCTATGCTTCAACAGGGATTTATTATAGGAGGAGGGGTTGCAGGTGGGAACATCAGCTCTGGTAAGCAGGTCCTCCATTGACTTGTTTTTGGCCTCTCTCTCTCTCTCTCTCTCTCTCTCTCTCTCTCTCTCTCTCTATCTTCGGTGAATATTTAATCGGGTGTCGTCATTTGAGTAAAAAAATAAATCGACCTTCACGTGAGAGGGTGTGTTGAAGATTAAATTTAATTGAATAAACATTTTTTTTACACGTTCATTAGAGGTATCAATCTGAACAGATTAGAAAGGGTAGTTGATCAAATAAATGCTTAAATAATTTAATCATTAAGTTGTTTGATTACAATTTTGGTCTAGTTGAAAAAAGTAGATCATAATGTCAAATCCTGCAATTCTTAGACTAATTACCTAGACTTTTCCGCGATGGAGTGAGAGACCGACCACCACCACTAAGTTCTTTTAGTCAGGTTTAATCTTGACGTCCCACAGTTTTCACAATGGACAGCATCCTTAATTTGAATCTCAAGAAAGTGAATCATACCTTTAGTCAAATTTCAAATCTGATTAATGCTAAGCTTTCAGATTGGTTGGAACATTAATAATTCTTCATTTGACTAATAGATGTCTATTAGTAATTGTCTGGGGAAAAGGAATAGCTCGACAAACTTTGTCAAATTCATTGGACAGTGTAAAAAAATTCTTACAATGTATTTTTACCCAGATTTTGCATTGCTATGTTCATGTCTACAAACAATCCTGCTCTGGTTGACAATTTCTTTGACAGATTGTCAGCTGTCAAGATTTAATTAACTATTGGGTAAAAAACACAGGGGTAACCAGTTAATGCAGTGTTGCCACCTGTACATATGTAAAATCCCAATAAAAATCCTCTGTACAATGAGCTTAATTCCTCTGCAAATTCTTCAATTTGTTTAGCAAAACACACAGGAAAAAAAAAACCATTTCCCCTTATCTTTCATGTCTGCATGACCCTATTAGTTCTTTGATATTATTGAGATAATAATCCAATAAATTGTTAATATTGTAGGTGCTGCACTATTTGACATGGAGTATGCAAGATGGTTAGATGATGACCATAGGCATATGTCTGAACTTCAAACCGCATTGCAGGCACATTTATCAGATGGTGATCTACGTATCATTGTTGATAAATATATTGCGCATTATGATGAGATTTTTTGCCTTAAAGAGGTTGCTGCTGTATCTGATGCCATTCACCTCATCACCGGGATGTGGGCTACGCCTGCTGAACGTTGTTTTCTGTGGATGGGCGGGTTTCGCCCCTCTGACCTAATTAAGGTTTGGGTTCAAAGGATTTTTGGTCCTCTCAATCTGTCTTTTTTTCCTTTGTGACATTGTACTAATATGATCCTATGTTCCCCGTTTTGTTGGTTAGATGTTATTAGCACAATTAGACACGTTAACTGAGCACCAGGTTGTCGGGATTTACAGCCTCCAACAATCTTCACAACAGGCAGAAGAGGCTCTCTCCCAGGGATTGGAACAACTTCAACAATCTTTAATCAGTACCATAGCCGGTGGTTCTGTTAATGATGGCATGCATCACATGGCTGTTGCATTTGGCAAGCTGACCAGTCTCGAACGTTTCGTTCGTCAAGTAAGTCAAAGATGTAATAAATAGATTTCTCTCCTCTCTCATCGTTTAGGCATCTAAATGAAGTGGTTCAACATATTTCTAGTGCGATGCTGTTACATAATATCATTTGATCACGTTCGGGTATGTTTGATTTACAATACTGTATGGGACTAGACGGTACACTAGACTAGATTAGTCTCATTTTCTTTCTTATTATTGTTTAGTATTATCTTGATGGCGTTTTCGTCTAAACCCATTTATGTCAAATGGTAATTTGAAAAGTCAAGCCTAATGAAACTAAAAGTCCTTGCTAGAACTATCAACCCCTTTGAATCTTTGTCTAGAGTTTTCTGTTGATAGTTGTTGATCCATTATATTTATGAGTTAAAGTTTTATGCATTTCGTATAGGCTGATCATTTAAGACAACAAATACTTCATCAACTGCGACGCATATTGACAATCAGACAAACAGCACAATGTTTTCTGGTGATCGGAGAGTACTATGGTCGATTACGAACCCTAAGTTCCTTGTGGGCATCTCATCCTAGAGAGTAAGATCTACTTTTACGTGTAGAAAACGGTCGCGTGCTCATTTTTGAGAGATTTCCAATGTAGTTAATAAACAGAATTATTAATGTTTGTAGGAATTTCATTGCTGATGATAATTCTTGCCAAACGAGTACGGATTTGCAAATGGTATTGTCATCTCGGAACCAGTTTTCAAATTTCTGACCATGATCATCAGAAGACTTGATGGTTGGTTAGATCAATGGCTTCTGGCTGTCTTGAGCATTGAGGTTGTCCAGGTTATACTTTAGAGGAGATAGTTTTTTCTTGGACTATTTTGAAGTACTTTTATATAAAAATGTTATCTTGTAAATATAAATCAATTAACGTTAAACATAAAAAAAAATTCTACAATAACAAAAGATATTTTTTATTCTTATAAATTTAAGATAAGCTACATAAATCTTTCATTGTCCTCCACTCTATCTTAATATTTCTATTAAAATATTGTTTTAAGTATTATTATTATTATTTATAGAAATGAAATAACGAGAATCTAATATTATTAATCGAATCATGCTAAGAAATTACGAAGTATAGACAATTGAAGATCAAGAAGGAAACCTCGCTAACATGATTGTTAAATTCTCTATTCTTTTTCTTCGACTACTATTATTTGGAAGTCGTACTTTTTTTTTTATTTTTCAAAATAATAAATAGACTACCTTTTACTTTATTTTTTCTAATTTTTTTATTGATTTAACTACTAATACAATTTAGTTGGCGTGCTATGGATACAATAGATTAATGGGGAGTATTAATTGTGGGGTCTTTTTCCAATGGAGTGGTTGTTAGGTAGATTAATGAATCAAAAAGGACGAAAGGGAAGAGTGGAAGTCATGAAAGTGTAGTTATCTGACATAGACAGATCGAAATATGGTTATACATTTGAGTTTTGCTATTTGTACATTGATATACACACCTTCACAAAAGGGGGGCCCACATCCAATAAAAAAATGCGCGAGCTCCTTATCGTGGGGAGACTATACACCAGGGTGTCAACCTTGATGTATATATATATGTGACAAAACCATATACATTTATGGGTTGTTTGGCACAATAATGTTAGGATCATGCTACGTGTACACCT
>CAIGRT010189137.1:0-15938 GCA_903798405.1 Fraxinus platypoda | reverse complement strand
AGTTGAAAACCTTTGAAAAATAATTGTTTATGCAAATATTTTTGTAAAATAATCTTTTCGTGCGTAAAGCGATTTTTGAGTTTTTATCATTTATTACTAAATATCAAAGTATTAGTACCTTTATATTTGAACTAAGAAGTCTAGTTTTTTTCTATCTTGTTTCGAAGTTTGCCTCTTAGACTTTTCGTCTTGATCTTTCTTTGATGACTAGTCCGATTTATATGTTGATTTTGACAATACTTGATTGATTTTAATATTAAACTATCATTATTCAAAATCAATTGTTAGAAACAATATGAATCTTATTTGTTATGATCAAAACATTAAGAATTAAATCAATCATAGGTCAACAGCTTGTCTCGCCGTGCCTCCGGTGATAGTGTGTCGTCAAGAGAGAAGGGTAGATAATGAAGAGAGAGAGACGATGGAGAGAAGTGATTTGGGAATAGGGTGCTGGGGGTAGATTGAAATTTCGGGGGTGGGTGTGTGGTTATGTTATAATAAATCTATATTAATTAAATTAATAATTCTTAATTAACGCCCGATTTATGAATTTAAAACTAATTCCCCTTATTTATGAAAGTTAGTCTTTAAATGTAGGTTTCTAGATAATTTTTCCTTAATTAAATTATGTCCATGAATTTTAATCTAATTAATTAATTCGGGCCTATTAACATGCAATTCAATTAATTAATTGTACAACACTTATTAATTAATTAATTGGCGAATTTCATTCTTTTAATTTTTTTTTTGTGTGACCCATCAGGTTCTCGATCACGATATCTAAGTACATGAATTATTTTGATATAAACAAAATCGATAAATTAAAATACCTCTGTTTAATTTATCACCAATTCACATCTGTCGTCCCAAATTGACATCTAGCAATGTGTTGGGGCAATACACGTGACGAAAAATGTCACATGGCATGACAAAATCAGACTTGTTTGTTTGAAACTATAATCCATTCGTCCATATGATCCGATTAATTACGAGATATGAATACGTGTCAATCTCAATTATCGATCATATCTTTCATCCTACTATTAAGTCACTGTAAGTTGAAAACTCATTTTCGACTTATGAATACACTTTGGCCAATGATTTCATTATCAACTTAACTGAANATACGTGTCAATCTCAATTATCGATCATATCTTTCATCCTACTATTAAGTCACTGTAAGTTGAAAACTCATTTTCGACTTATGAATACACTTTGGCCAATGATTTCATTATCAACTTAACTGAATAAAATGTAGATCATAATCTCTTACTATCTAAGAGTGACGAATCATCTATTGATCATTCACAACTTTCATATGATTCTTAACATACACGAACAATGTTGTATTAGCGACCCTTGGCAGAGCAACATTCAACATCACCAAAATATGACTGTCCTCATATAAGGTACTATGATGATCTCAAGTCAAATGATCAATTCCAATTATAGATTAACCACTGACACTCAGATAGTTATCCATGTGGAATCTCTCCAGCATGTCTCCAATGTTTTGTTCTATAATACACTTTAACTTGTGAGATCAGCTAATTACTTCATAAGTAAGAAATACCACACGTGATGGTCTATCCATAATAACGATATTCGTATCTCGTTATTACATACGACCGCATACAATTTAAGATTCGATCATATGTAATTTATATCTCATAATCACAACTCCTTGTGATTAACAAATTACAAAGCCTCGAATCTACAGATTCTATTATTTAATTTATTAGAATATTAACTCAATTAAATAATAAATCTTACAATAAATTTATGTCCAAAGTTGATTGGACCTAGGGTATAACACTTTTAATTAGAACGAGCCTATAAATTTTATGTTACAAAAAATATATAAATAAGAAATGAGATTATATATTCATGGTAAATGAAGATAAGAATACATTAAAGGAAAGTTGACTTAAATAGACATTTAAAAGTTACAAAAATGATATGATTTCAATAAAATGTAATACAAGAGTTAAAAATAGGTAGAATTCAATATAATTGTGTGTTTAAAGTGTACATGACTTAGAAAAAAAGCTTTTTCTTAGAAGCAATTATTTTTAGGCAAGTGCAACCATACTAACTCGAGGAAGGTTTCTAATCATTATTATGGCAACTATACTTTGGGATGGAAATGAACGAAACCGTATACCTTATTATGACACAATACCCCTTAACATTTACATATTTTGTGGAATACTCATAACCTTTCATTTTGGTGCAAAATTCCTCTAAATTACCCAAACCTCGAGTTTAATTGGGACTTGTTTGTACTTTTTAAATTTTTGAGATTATGATGGCAATTAATTAATTATTTAGCCCCTATTCGACAACCATACTTTTGGGAAAATAGAGTTTTGAATAGTGAAAGAGAATATGTGGTTAAAATATAGAGAAATTTTTTTAGTTTATGTACAGAATATTTTATTATGTAAATATGTATGGTTGAAAATGAGTATGTAGAAAAAATAATTTTAAACAATGTTTTAAAAATCGACCCGGGCATCGACTCAGAAAAGGTGAAGGGTCAAAAGGTTCAATCGGGATCAAATCGAGATCGAACCGGAAGCAATAAATAAATACACACAAACAATAAAGTACTATGGAATCAATAATTTTTATTTGATTTTCATATTAATAATTCAAAGTAAATATATATTTGTTAATGAGATTCATTATCAAGTGTAATTTAAGTTAAATTTGAAAATTAAATAAATGAAAAGATGGAAATGGATATTACAATTTAGTTAGTTGGGATTCCAAATCATATATTGGACTTGGAAAATGGTTTTGATGGGTATTCTTTTTTTTTTTTTTTTTTCTATACCACTATCCCACATTAAAAGTTTATAAAAACACTTGAAAGAAGTAAATCTATAATACCACTATCCCACATTGAAAGTTTATGAAATCATTTGAAATAAGTGTATCTACAAAAGGAGCATGCCATCCCAAATTCATCTATGGACCTTTGATAATTATGGTGTATGAGGCCCAATAATAAAAAAAGTTAAAATTTTTAAATTAAATATTAGTAAAACTGTCAATGGGTCGTTGATTAATGGTTAACTATCCGGTTCAATGGGTTTTGAGTGATTTTTGTGCTAGTTGGTTAATCGGGCATGATTGACCCAGTTTTGGATCCGATTCTCAATTCTATCAATTGAATCGACAAAGTTGGACTGGTTTTGAAAACATTAATTTTAAAAAGTATGGTTGTCAAATAGAGACTTAAAGAGGAGGGTAATTTAGTCATTTTATTATAATTTATGAAAAAAGGACGAATATGTTGTATTTCGCAAGTTTGGATAATTTAAGATAGTTTTGAGCCAAAATGAAAAGTTTATGATGGTATTCTACAAAACGGTTAAATGTTAGATGATGCATTGTGCCAGTTACCCAAAGATAAATAATCATATTTGGGAGAATCCAAAAAAAGTGGATTAGGCAATGTGATATTCCAAAAAAAAGTGGATTAGCCAAACTCTTCCATAAAGCGAATGTTGACAGGACATCTCATTTTCTATATTGCATGTATTCTATAATGAGACGCATAAAATTTTAGACTACGATAAAGAGACATGAGATGTATGTTTTTGTTTTATTTCTTAGCTTTCTTATTCTAATTTTGCCTTTTTTTTTTTTTTTTTTTTTTTTCGAGGGCAAGCCTAACGCTCTCTAAAGTTTGTACTTTTCTTTTTTTTACGATCAGTTTGGGGAGTCCAGTCTAACGTTTTTTTTTTTTTTTTTTTTTTTGTAAAAAGGGGGAGAGAGAGAGAGAGACTCAAAACAGTATGGTATATTATTAGAGCATACACAATTTTAATACAAAAAATAAAATAAAAAATGGATTATGTAATTACATTACTATTTATAACAAAAAAAAACAAGAAGAAAACTCTCTTGCATTCTTATTTTTCTTTTTTTTTTTTTTTTTTTATTTCTCGAGAGCAAGCCTAACGCTCTCTAAAGTTTGTACTTTTCTTTTTATTACGATCAGTTTGGGAAGTCCAGTCTAACGTTTTTTTTTATTTATATTTCGTAGGATCCATGTCTCCTACTCAATTATTACCCACATATTTCACAAAACCCACAAATTACAATCATTTAAAATTTTAATTTACTCACTTACCAAACATGCGTCACACACACATTGTATTACTTAAAAATTCATAATACAAATAAAATAAACACAGACTTATCCTGTCAAAAGACGGGGGTTACAAGAAAAAGTTCAAGAACTACACTTCATTTGCTTTATTTCTCATCGCCATTCATCTAACGCATCGAGTAAATTTGTGGCCGAACTTCAAACTCGAGAAGTTAGTTTTTCTCATAAATGTAGCCAAACACATTGCCCCGACGTATTCTCTGGCCTTGAGTATAGCCTACCCAATAATCAACTTGTTTCATCAAATTTATGAGCCGCTGGGTAGATTCTATTCATTTTAAGATGTAAAAGATTATTCTTGTCACGTTTCTGAGTTTTGAATTTTATTTTTTTTGAAATTTTAATCCATATTCCATTGAGAAACTGCGATGAAGTTGCATGTTTATTACATGCACGTCCTATGAGAAAAAAACACAGATGCATGTCACCTCAGTTTCTCTCTCTAAAAATATCAAGCATATCCCCTCTTTTACATTATGCAGAAACATCTAGCATCTGGAATAGAATAAAGCAATAAAGGGTTTTTAATAGTAACAAGATACAAATGGGCACTGTCTTATTAAAAACGTGAAAAATATTATTTATATATAAAAAAAATAATTGATTTAAAAGGTATACGATGGTTTGCATGTAGTATCCGAACCTGCACGCATGTATCGATCTGTGTCTATCACAGTAATATTTTCCAAGTATCAAATGAGGAAAATGACAATTTACAAGGTTGGATAAATATTACCTTCTACTTAGATGGCTTACATGAATAATATTGGTGCTTATGTGACTCATATTTTTGTATATGAATGCTAGTTGATGGAGTGGAAGGGGATGGATCGATAGGTCTTGTTGGAAATTATGGGTCATGGGTCGTCTATGTGAAGTGACCTGATCCACAAGACACTAAAAGAGTTGGAGGGGGTGGTTTGAACTTGAAATTCAAGCCTACAACTCCCTATAACCATTTTTAACTCCCATACAACCTCCAATGGTTATTGCATAAACAAGAGAGAAAAGATGGCAAAAAAAAAAAAATAGTGAAATTCATATGTGAAAATAAACCAAAATTGGAAAGGTCCTAAAATTACCATTTTGACATGAAAACTCACAAAATAAGGCACTTTGATTGTGGATAATAATCTCCTTCTATTGTGATCGAGATTGAGACTATTGGAGAATAAGAAAATACAGATTTTGGAGTTTTGGAAAGCAAGGTGATTCATCCATTCAAAAAATCTTAGAATTAATCATTCAAGTAAAGATTCTTGACCCGTAATTTATGATTAGACATGCTTCGAATTACTTGAGGTCTGAACTAGTAGCAAAATCAACTAGTTCATTAGGTTAGACGTAGGTAAGTTTGGGGTGTGGGGCAGAATCTCGGGGTACGATAAGACATTGTAGGGATAATGTTGAGTTAGGATAATATATAAACAACATATTGCAACCATATTCGAAGTTACTGGATTATTCGCGCCGTATAAGGAACTGAAGCATATTATCAAACCACTTAAATTTTTATGTTGATGTTCTTTTGGATTTGTTTGTTCAAGTTTACATGACAATTATCAATTAGAAAAGAAAATAATCTTCATATTTACTAAGAGCCTATCTTACGATAACAAATAATTTTTAAAATGGAACAATTATCACGAGACCATGCATCTTCTCATTTACTCAAGGCTAGAGGAGTTAGAATTTTCAAGCAATTAAGGAAAACTTGTTAGTTGTTAGAATTCATTTGTCACAATCTAACAGTCGACTTTGGTGACATTATTTCACAAAATGATCATCAAACCTTTTAAATTTCGGTGAATTTTCGAAGTCGAATTTCTCATATCATTTTGTGTGCTTACATTTCATATACGAGTGTCACGGGCGGTGCCAACCATATTAACACATGCGGGTCGATCTATTCCAAGAACCATTTTCCGACAAAAAACACGAAGTATTACAAACGAAAAGCATAGTTTTCTCAGGCATTTAATTTAATCTAGTCCTCTTCATCACGAAAAAGAAAAGTGGATTCGGTCTAATTCTTAAACCAAGAGTAATATCAGCAGAGTCACTTTACTATTGAAAGCCATTAAAGATTTTCTCCAAATCTCAAAAGAAGTGTGACAGTAGGCATACAATTTATAAATTTATTGATACATATCCATTTCTATAAGGGAAACCATTCTATTTTCCCCTTGCAAGTATTCCACTACTCAAAATATATATACAAAGTTTTATATTTTCTTTGCAGTATTTGACCAATATTTTCTTGTAAAAACAAATTATAAAAATAAACTGAAAAAAAGGAAGAAAACAATAATAAGAATTACAAGCATAAGATAATATAGTAATCATCATGGTGATGATATTCATGCAGGATGAATATTTGCTTCAGGCCTTTGTTCCTTGTAATATTTGTGCAGCCTTCTTGGTTTCTTTAATTCCCTTTCTCTTTCTTTCCTCTTCTCTATTCTTTGCTTTCCTTTACCAACATGGAATTTATTGAACAGTTAGTTCAGTTGAGGCATCAGCCCAGCAGCCAGGAATTAGAGGAGAAAAAGATGGATAAAGGGACATGTATATATGTGAATGGTCCCTATCTCTGCACGTGTTTGGAAAAGAACTTGAGGAAGGTTTCAAGTAACTAGAAATGATCAACGCAATGATTTTGTCTTCTCAATGTGTTATGCTTCCTCTTTTATATAGTACTGTTGCCCCTACCCGTGATGATGATCCGGGTTGTCCGGGTCAGGCCAGAAGGTTGAGTACTTCAGCCATTCTGCTTCTTGTGCGTTTATCGATGATTCCTGCTTGACAATACAAAATGAGAACGTGTCAAGTTTTGGGTGTTTTTTTATCAATATCATTGAACATTTATAAGTTTCACCTCATCTAAAAGTATACGTTGTTATAAAAATTAGGGGCTTATTTATTTAAATCTTGCCATCAACCCACCTCAAAACATGTAGGAGGCCTAACACATGTACTTTACAGAAACAAGCGGTGATGAAACTTGAGCCCATTACCGACCACCTCCTCTAAAAACTCTCTTAACAACTAGATTTTTATACAAGGTAGTTCAACAATTAGTGTTTAGTTGCGTATCTAGGGCACGAGATGAAGTTTTGTGTAATATTTTTGAAAGAAACTCAACTGAAAAAACTGTCTCTTTCTTTTTCTTTATGAAATCAAATTGTTTCATCGTGTTACATTAACTCTTATTTCTTTCTTTCCTAGGATGCCACATGGGAAAAAGTTTTGGACCACTATGTTTCTTCTTTTTCATTTTTCATTTGAAGGGTGATAGCTTAATTTTTGTGATCTTTATAATATTCTCGATTTGTACAGATTGTTGGGATTCTTCTGTTAATCAGTGTTAGCAAGAATTCAAACTTAAAATCAGCCTTAGAAAAGTTAGAGCTCCATTTTTATAACTTTTATTTTTCAAAAGTAGGGGAAAGGAGGATTCTTGTTGCAGCTTCCACGATTGACGGCTTTTATATGCACATTGGGTGCTATTTTCAGTTGCATAATTACGAGGTTCTGCCAACATGCATGGTAGAAACAAGAAAGAAAAAGAATAACTTGCATGGACGAGATATAGAGAGGAGATTCTCTCAATATAAAGAAAAGATGTTGAGTTTATGATTCACCATCAGTCCATCACCCGTCTATTGAAATTGTGCTTGTGTTACACCTTTAATA
This sequence comes from Fraxinus platypoda, assembly GCA_903798405.1. NCBI lineage: Eukaryota > Viridiplantae > Streptophyta > Magnoliopsida > Lamiales > Oleaceae > Fraxinus > Fraxinus platypoda. Next base: position 8,056 of record CAIGRT010189137.1, on the reverse strand, counting down.
AAAAATAGATACATGCAAGGATGCATGCTAATGACTAAATTTAAGTAAATAATTGCATACTTTTTTCTGATGAAGATATTTTAGATAATAGAGAGCAGCCTCTTGGGAAAAAATACAGAAAAAAAACGACAAGAGATTAAAATCATATTTCTCCTATAACAAATTTTTATTCCCAAATGTCCATAAATAGTAGCATGGCAATATATACTTGTTTATTTTGGACAGTTATTAAATCAAGTTTAAGGCAATGAAGACCTTCTAAAAACTAAATTGGTAAAGAAAAAGGTAGAAAAAGTAATAAAGAAAAAGACTCTATTTCCTCTCTTTAGATCTTTTTTTTTTTTTTTTCTTTTTTCATGAATCTCTCTCTTCAGTTTTATAATAATGACATATAATGCATATAAGTTGCTTTCATATAATTAATTGTTACTTTTTCTTTTTTCACCGCTCAGTTGCCAATTCAACACATAAGAAACATGCATTTCAGAGTCAAAAAGTTTGTGTAATACTTACATCTTTCATGTCGGTTGAAGTGCAGGCCATTATAAGTTCCTCTAATCCCGATGCAGACCTTCCTCCTAATTTATGTTCTTGTTGAGGCTGCTGCTGCTGTTGATGTTGCTGCATGCCAAAAATATATAAACATAAACGCGTGTGTGTGTGAGAGAGGTATATTCATTTAGAACCAACCAGATAACGTAATCATATATAGGATCATGTATTGTCTGAAAAAAGACAAGAAATGTGAAGTGAAAATATAATTCCTTGCTTGCAGTTTAGCTGGCATAGAATTGCCATCCCTAATCAGTTATTTGACTTTGCTATCATGCCAAGACTAAGCATGCCTTATAATCATGTGATTATACTAATATGCCGTACTAACTCATTAACTTTCAAGAAAATGAGTTTTTTTTTCTTGGTTTACTTATTTACTTATAAGCAAGCATACTTACAAAGTCAATTTTTAATCTTATCCAAACTTGCACTTAGTTTCAGGAAAATGAGGCTTTTTATTCTCTGTTAGTTGTAAGTTTCAAGAAAATGAGGCTTTCCCCCTTGATTTAATGTTCTTAGATTCCAATAAATTTGTCTTATTAGTTCTAAAGTTTCAAGAAAATGTGGCTTATTTTCTTGATTTACCTGGAAACTTTCAGTTGGGAGCATGATTCTAGGGACATGGAAGGAGTTGTCATCAAGAATATTAATGGAGGTGTGATGGAGGGAAGATGGAGGAATAATGGTGGAAATTGAGTGTGATGGCCTGCTGATGTGGTATGCAGTAGTTGCAATCTGATGATGATGCTGTTGGTGCTGTTCTTGTGGTTCATGAGTCAAGTGATGCTGCGGGATGTCACGCCCTTTGCACGTGCCTATGGCGGCGGCCCCTGCAGCTGGAGCTTCCCTTGATATTGAAGCCTCTCCAATTCCAGCCTGCAACAAAACTAATGAGATCAGTTCATCAATTATTGCTAGCTGGCTAGTCAGTTTTCAAGCTCCTAAATGGTCTTTATTTAGATAAATAGTTTCAATTTTCCTTTGCAAGTTTATCATGACTGCTTACTTTGCTAAGANATTATTGCTAGCTGGCTAGTCAGTTTTCAAGCTCCTAAATGGTCTTTATTTAGATAAATAGTTTCAATTTTCCTTTGCAAGTTTTCTTAGTAGCCAACTTAATGTAATTATCAAGAAAGTAAAGCTATTATTTTCACAGCAATTTGAATGCGAAAGAAGCCCTTTCACTCGATGTTGTTTTCTTTACAAAACATGTATTCATGACTGCTTACTTTGCTAAGAATACTTTGGGAGAAACAACAAAATGTATGATTTCACATATTGTTTTTGACAACAATACTTTTTCATTAATTTATAAGTACAGAATCTATTCTTTCGAATTAGCTCATCTAAAATCATAAATAATTTCGACACGTCCTTCAAATGCATGCCTAAATTATATTTACTAGTCAAAGCTGCACAATTTGGCAAATGGGTAGGCGCAAGACATGAACTTGACCATGACTTTTGTCACATTAAATCACCTTGTTAAAAGCTAAAAACAAAAGAAAGAAGAATATAAGAATATGTCACAAAATGCTATAACAAATGGAATATATATACATGATTTTAACTTTTACTTAAAATCACAGTTTGCCAACAATAAATTCAGCATATTTATTTGGTTCAAAATATATAATCGATTTCATGAACTGCTGAATTCTGAGATGTAGAATAATTAGTGACATACCATATCAAAGGTTTTTCTAAATGGTAGAATATTGCTGAAATGATCTGCAGCTTTCAGATGCTGAATATCAATTGCACTGAAACTTGACATTGAAGCCCCAGCAGCAGCAGAAAATTCATCTCTGTGAAGAATTATATCCTTAGAAGACCAATTCCCACTATCTTTTCTGCTATTTGGATCACTATTTCCGACTTCAACGTCAGCAGCACCGCTACTGAAATTACTACTTTTTTCAGACCAATTGCATTGCCTTGGCTGGGTTTGATAGAATATTTTCGAAACCACGAGCTCCCCTTCTTTCTCTTCTTCATTTTGGCCTAAATGATATTGATGCATCACCCAATTTGTTTTTTCTGGCTTTCGATTTTTACCAAAGTTTGTGTACAAAACTAAGATTTTCTTGCATCCCCTTTGCTTCCCATTCACCATTACTGGCCTGGTTTTTCCTGTCTTGTGCCACCGGGTTTCGCCCCCTTGTAAGTCGCATTCAGTTTGGATTTTTCTTCTCTTTCTTGTGCCAGTAGTGTATGCCTTTGATGGTCTATGGAAGAAGTGCCTACTTAATCCATCTCTAGTTACTCCTGAAAACAAATCAAAGTTAGGTTTACTTAGTTGGAACAAAATGAGAGACTAAAAATTTCTCAAACCCTAAAAATTCTTCTACTTCTTTTTACAAGCAACATATATACATATAGAGAGATAAAAGCATAACCTAACTTGCTGAATTATGGTAGAAGTAACCTTCCATCAATATAAAAAGAAGTTAGAGAGAGTAGTTGAGACCTGGAAGTTTTTCAGGATGAGTGTAGCAAATTCCATCTTCACCTTCAATAGTAGGAATGAACTCATCTATCAAAGGGTGTGATTTTGATTCTTTTCCTTCTACTTTTGCTGCAAGGTGTTCGATTAATTCTTGATCGGTCGGATCAAATTTCACTCCGGCCGGTAGCCCAACCCAATCCTGCAAGCTCCAGTCAAGTTAAATAAAAATGATAGTAACAAAATTTACCTGGAAAAAGGAAAAGGAAAAGTAAAAAAGCCTCGTAATAGTTATTAAACTTGCAAGTTTTCCTTTGAAAAAGTAATATTTGAAGAATAAAATCAGTACAAAAATCAGCAAGAAACTAAGAATACTTCTTAATATTGTACTGATTCTTATTTGCCAATACGTACCGGCTTCCCTTCAAGCCTATGTCCACAACCAGGACACTGATTGGATCCACATAGTTGATGCTCCTCAAGCTTTGAATCAATAAGATCAGAACTGTTGACAGATCCCAACTGAGTATTCTTATTCATCACTCTTCCCGATCGAGTATCAACCAAGATTTCTTTAAGAATCACACCTTTCTGTAAGAAACCCTATAATTTCTTGTGTCTACAGATGGAACTTTGATGTATACAGATATTTTTTTGGACTGAAAGAAACAAAAGAATGAATTGGGAAAAAAAAAAAATATCAATAGATATGCATATAATCATATGAAGAAGAAATTCTTTAAATAACAAGAAAAATATTTGAATTTTGTTTAAAAAACACAAAATTAAATCTTCAACTGAAAAGATTAAAAATAAAAAATAAAAAAAAATCTAAGAGAGATTAAGCCTGAAAGAGAAAATATTCTTGAAGAGAAAGAAGAGATGAAAAAGAAGAAACTGTGAAGGTGGGATTGAGCTATAAAACCTGCTGCTTCAACAATGGAAAACACCAGAATTGTTACACTTTAACTGAAACCAGTGAGATAAAGGAAAAGGTACCTCATACCATTACCCTATATACCGCCTTTGAATCTCTTTGCTAATTTAAACACCACCTTGTAGCCGGTTTCTTCTGTGTGTGTGAGAGACAGAGACATAAATACATACATACATAGAGAGAGAGAGAGAGAGAGAGAGAGAGAGAGAGAGAGAGAGTTATTTTTTGTTCTGTAAAGCTCTCCCTTAAGGTCTTCTTGACTGGTAAAGCAAAAGCTAAGAAACGACCTTCACGACAATTACTTGCAAACACACTCAAAAGCATAGAAACCCCAACTGTGTATAAGTATCATAATTAATTAATTAATCCGACCCCATATCATATAATACATAACTAAATATTAATATCTTTAATATTTCAATTCCATTGCAAAGGGTTGATAGCTTGATTTGACATGTACCACTTATTGAAACCTGGAATTTTAAGTAAAAAAGAATTAAATCAATAACAAAAAATGCAATTAAATTTTAAAAGAATATTTCATTTTAGCCCACAAGAAAATCACTATAGGTTGAGAAAAATATATTCTTGATAGTACGTAATTGAATTTAATTTTGATCATCGTAACGAAGTTAGAAATTGATTTCTTGTCTTAGCAAGTAGAAGCAAAATTTTGTCAACCAAAAAATGAGGATTTGATACGTTTATTATTTTCATAAGAAAAAAAAAAAAAACATTGAACTGGAGTGGTGATCATGGTTCTTTTGTCACGAATGTTTGAGAGAGAAAGTTAGATGTTTGCTTGATATGCAAGGCAAATGAGAAGTAGTGTACTTGATGGACCTCCACCATCCCTTCTACTTAAATCCGTATTATATATCTTTTACATATAAAAATATATATTAAAATTAACAAGACTTCAACACTAAGCTCTCTAATTAATTACATTAACTTATTCAATTATAAACCTAAATTAGAGACAAAATATTGATTATTGGGTTTAATTTCTTTATTTATATATTATTATATTAATAAAATCATTCTTCTTTTTTTTTTTTTTTTAAATTAATTTGGGGACAATTTTATGCACTTGGCAATCATATGACAAAATCTAGTTGCTACACATGAAAGAGTTAGACCCCACAATTCAGAAATTTGTGGTCTTTTAGAAAGAGTAAATTTGTAAGGGAAAATTTTTAGTTAGGTGGATTACTGAATTTCATTTTAATTTTAAATTTCACCACTTTGCTACGTTGTGTCGCCTACCATCGCCCAAATTGATGGACGCTTAGTCGACAATCATACCAACGTAATTGTAAAATGAGAGTGATAGCAAAGTCTTTAAATCGAAAGATAAAAACACATGTTTTCATTTTATTTTCATACTTTTATAATGTGATGTATTGGTGAGTTCGCATAACATAGAATGGTTAATACTTAGAAGGTCTATCGTGGTATGATTGTCACTTAAGTAATTTTCATTAAGTTGGTGAAATCTGAAACATGTTCTAATTGAAATTAATTTGAAGTTCAATGATCCAAATTACACAAATTGAAGTTTAGTAACCAAATTGAGATTCTAAAAGTTTAGTAAAATTTTACCTCAATACACAAAACATTTGGTTTTGATTGTCATTTCAACTTTTGAAATTCAATATACATCGAAGTCACAACTTTTATGACCAAAGTAAGCTTCATCGGATTGTGAAGTAAATGATGAATGTTTCTATTTAATAAAAGGTAACACAGCGATTCAAAATGTTAACAAGTAGGCAAATGTATTTCTTTCCATAAATAATTCATGCTTATTAATTTCTTTAACGGTAAATTTCACTTAAGAGTCCTCAACCTTTGTTAAATATGACATTCCTTCCCCAACATTTCAAATTTATATGAGCATGGTCTCACCTGTCAGAAGTCGTTTATTTTAATGCTTACCTAAGAAATTTTCCTTAAGAAGGCCGATGTACCGTTGTTTTGAATTAAAATAATTGTGCGTTTGATTACCAATATTTTTCATGAAAAAAGTATTTTTTTTTTCCACCTAATTTTCTACTTTTGTGTTGTTTGATTGACAATTTTTTCTACGGAAAATATTTTTCCACTTTTGGTCACGTGACCATATTTTTCTTGAAAATAAGGAAAATATTTTCTTTGGAGTGATATGGTTTTTATTTTTTAGGTAATTCACTATTTCTTTATGTCTCTAATTTATCCTCTCTCTCTGATCTACTCAACAATAAAAATGGACAAATATAATATATTATATATTTTAGATTGAAAACTAAATTAATCAAACACATTTAATTAATAATTTCCATACAAATAAGTTATAGGCAATTCAATTGCTTAGAATTTAATTTGCTTCCATACAAATTACATGCTCGCAATTAAACACACTTTAAGATAAAACTTAAAAGAAAGATAAAAGGAAATGGCGTGATTAAGAAATATTGTATAATTTGTAAATAAAATGAAAGATTTGTGGAGTATATCTGCTTTCCTAATAGGCCAACACAAGATGGTGATGTCATTCATATCACTGATTTTGAACCATGCTAAGGCGAAACGAGATTTGGTCAATGGTTTGTCAAGAAAACCGTCCATTTGATTATGAGTTGAGAAGTGAAAGACAACTAGAGAACCATTAATAGTTATTGTAACTCGTACAAAGTGAAAGTCTAGGGCGCTATGCTTCATGCATGAGGCGAATATTGGAGTGTGTAGGCAGTGTCGGAGCCATGATATTTTGTTTGGATGGGCAAAAATTATATAGCAAAAATAATTATATATAATACAACTATAATTATTCCCGACGTATTTTCATATTTTGAAAACATCAATACAAACAATTAAAATGTCATTCAATCACTGATCTCCAATTCGATTGAGCAGTCGAGTCTTGAAAAGATTCATTGCAGAAAATGCCCTCTCAATAGTAGCAGTGGCAACATGAAGAATCAATACTCACAAACCTATATACCATACTTCATTTTTCTTCGTCACAATTACCTTTTTTTGCAAGATCACTAAGACCCCGTAAGCCTCCAAAGTTTTCATCTGTGCACATATAAAAAATATATGTTTCGAGCTAATCATCACGTGTAGAAAGATCTGTTAGTGAAAAATCTTTGGAATAATACTCACCAAGCTTAATTAAATCTTGATTATAAGTAATGATTTCTTGAAATGGGTTGTGGTTTATTTTCAATAATTATGTTGTTAAATCAGTGATAAATCTCTTGACAATTGAAAAATACGAAATACCTCCAAATCCAATATAAAATATTTTACTCTTTAAATTTAAAGATGATCTTTATTATGCTCAAAGTGCTTTTAAAAATAAAGAGTCTTTTGAAGGTGCTCTTAGAGCTAATATGACATAAGTCGAGATGGGTGGACCATTATGATTTCTCGTCCAATGTGTGCTCGAAGTAAGCAACCACACAAAGCAACGAAAATCGATCAAGAAATAACCCATATTGTGGATTCCTCGTACCATACGTTATGAATCATTTAAGAAGATGAAATATGTTTTTGATCGAGATAGAAATAATCCACAATGTGTACAAAGGAAAAATTTAATTTGGATAAGAGACATGTGAATATAAAAAATAAATAAATTTATGTTCCCTATGATCAATTTATACTATTGGATAACTTTAAAATCGTGTGATGTGATTATAGTCATTGAAATCAAATAGTAGATAGGAAATGAATTAACAAAATTATACTTGAAGGATGTCAGCATAATAAATAGGAATTTTATTAATGAATCCAATGGCAAAAACAATTATGAACATCCCATGATTAGATAGATTCAAAATTAGGTGAGAAATATATCCTCACAATTTAGTGTTGACTAATCCAGTAGTGGATCCCACATATCATCATAATAAGTATTGTTTATGTTGGTAACCTGTCCCTATGATCATCTTCTCATTCTGTGCATGCCAATTATATCCAATTCTTCATGTACCACCCTTAGCCTTTTCTTTAAGGGTCACGCTACATGTACATAATTTTTTACCTAATCTTTTACACCTCATTCACATCAGAAAGTGGGAACCACGGATCGACATTATTTAATACATGTGGGGTCGGCTTTTTTGTGAGGG
>CAIGRT010189092.1:2480-21271 GCA_903798405.1 Fraxinus platypoda | reverse complement strand
TTTTGAGGGGCATTGAAAGCAAATTTTCCATTAGGATTGAATTGGATGTAAATTTATTTAAGAGAAAATTATCTTTATATATAGCTTTGTCACTTTATTATTTTTCATTTGGATTAATTTGAAATAATTCACAAAGAGGTCATAAATTAGCCACACACACACGATATGTTTAAAGCAAGTTTCGACTAAGCCTTTGCCTTGTGTTGGCATAATTCATCGTAAAGGAAAAAGAAAGTTATTCTGAAACTCATTGCACTGTAAAAGAGATCGGTTGATAAGACTAATAGTGAAGAACAAAAGAGTTGCAAATATTATCTCGAGCTTTTGTTTATAGACCATGGCGAGCTTGTTCTTTATGATTGAAAGTTCACAAGAACTTATTGCGGGAAAAGTTGTTACATTAACAAGGCCATATGCAATAGCAAAACGAACTTGGGAAACCGGGTGAGCTTCTACATTCTGCCTTTACGACAGGACCGTGGCGCTCTTGACACTCGATCCAGCAGGCTTGATCAACTTTACTTCTATCGCAAAAGGTTTGCACCCAAGGAAGACCTTCAGAACAATCGTCTGCATCAACCGTGGGGATCATTTTCTCCACTACACAAATTGCACACCAAAATTCCATTAGGCATAAAGAAGTTGAAATTAATCAATTATATTAAGAAACATCATATGGGGTTCAAATGTTAAACTAGACAAAAATTTGTCGACTGTCTCCTCTAATTTTATCCGATCAAGTGCACCAAACATGTTATTAGAGTATAGAATTGTCCCTTCTCGTCCAATCTTTGAACCATAGGAAAGCTATAAGAAAGATCACAAGTCACCTGATATAAGGATGATACAGCATAGGAAAGCTACAAATAAGTTTGAAACTGCCATTTTTCTTTGAGTTTCTTTTAGGATTGAAGTTTATATGTGAGAATCCTACTTGCACAAGTTGTCTTTTATAGGAGAAGGAAAATCTAGATAATTTAGTGAATGTATAAAGAGATTGATGAAATCTCTTCAAGTTTAGGCAACTATGATTTGGGAAAATTTGGGTTGAGCTTCCCAACATTTCATATGGTGTGGTTTTAGGTCCTTCAATCTCAAAAGCGAGGTTCTGGATCCTCAACCTATGTGTATTTATGAATTTGAGACTCCATGTGAGCTAAACCGTCAGTGTGGATTTTTAAATTGCACGCAACTTTCAGTTGAAGTAGAGAGAAAAGATAAGTTGTTTAAAGTTTTACCCTCCAACTTTAAGTCATGTGTAAATCGCGTGTGATTTATGATCCAAACTGATGGTTCCGTTACCGTCGGAAATCGGAGATTCTTAGATTTATATAGGTTGGAGATCCAGATCCTTATTTTTGAAAGTTGAGGACGATAACCACACCATGTGAAAGGTTAGGGATCCTAGCCCTAATTTTTTTCTTTATAAAATAAAGGGTAAATATCATTATTAAATTGGACGTGGCAAGTATTAATGCTTCTAAAGATTGTACAAAGTCAACACGAGTGGGACCCAGAGCTTATGAGAGAATCGACAATGGACGTGTTAGTTCAATTGTTAGTGTTAATGTTTGGAAGAAGTGAAATTAATCTCTCAAATGAATGCGTTAGTGTGTTAGCTAAGAATATTTATTTGTGTCAGAAGTTAATTAAGTATAGCAAGCAGTTTAGCTAACAAACTTAAACGTCATCAAGATGATATGCCCTTGTTTGGTACCGATTTTTTAAATCTCATTTTTTTTTAAATTTATTTTCAACCACATATTATCTCAATAAAATCATCTTGCACGTGGATCAATAATGTATCCTTACTTTTTAAACACTCATTTCCAAAAAAAAAAAAAAAAAAAAAAATCACCTTTCACAAAATCTATTATAAAAAAATACCATCAATTATTGTTTCTGTTGCAAATATTCTTAATTGGGTGTGCCCTTTTGTATATGGGAAGAGCAAATTTTGATTCAAAAGGAAAATTTCATTTTCTATTTATGAAATTTTTCCATATTTATATGTCAATGTCTTGTGATTGATTTTTAGAGCAACTCTTGTTGGAAAAATTGGTTTTAATTAGTTGGTTTGACCAACATTTGACCAATTATTTTACTGGGTCTCGTTAGTTGGATAAAAAATTTATTGACCGAGTGTGTTCTATTCAATGAGTAGATTAATTTAATGTATTTATTTTCTCAAAATCAATTTAGGGTGAATGAAAAATTAAAGCCAAAAAATAACCGCTTGAAGTTGAAATAAATTGGGAATTAAAATTGGAAAATGACAATCGTACATAGAAAAACTAGAAGAATAGAAACCACTTTATATTGCTCAAGTTTGAGACTTGAATTTGTGCCCCAAGGGGTATCAAGAGAGTTTGAAGAGGAGAAAACCTATATGTTAGTAGGTTGAGTCAAAGCCCACACGCACGCCGTCGTCCGACCAGTTGGCACAGCACGGGTTTTGGACTTGGGTCAAGTTGGTATATATTTTTGGTAAAATAATATTTTAATTGTATTATTTTATTATTATTTAAAATAATAATATATTTATTGATATTATTTATTTTTCCCTGAAATTCCAAATGGGTTGTGTCTGTTGAAGATACAACTTTTCGTTTGTTGTGTCTGTTGAAGATACAACTTTTCAACTTTTATATAAAGGTCCTCATACCTCGAATTTTATTCATTCCAAAATCTTTCCGGATTTTCTCTCTTACAAAATATAATCCTTCTATCCTGCATTATTTCATATTGTGCATTTCAGTTTCGAATATTATTTTCGTGCATTTAAGTCCTCCAGTTTTAGATAGATAAAAAAATTAGTAGGTTCGTCGGGTCTTGTAATTTGGAGTGCTACTATTATAAGTCGAAGTCGTTGTATCTTGGAGATGAGTGCCGGAAGACAGTCAGCACCAGTGCGGGGCATTATGTTCTTAAAGAGAAAGAGTCGAACTCTTGTTTCGACCATTATCATTTTATTTCGTTCATTTTTTTAAGTCAGTATTCTGCCCAAAATTATTGCACAGTTATATCATTAGTTGCCAACAACTCTAATACTTTCGTTCCTAGTTGCATTTTGCATTAGATAGTCACTTAAAAATAAATCCAACCATTTATATTACAAGAAAAATATGTATTCGTCGCCTTCATCAATCTTATAGTTCTTTCATTGGATTCTAATCCACAAAACGGAAAAAGACAACACAAGAAGATCAGAATAACTTTAGGACCGTGATTCCAACAAGCATAAGCAGAAGNATCAATCTTATAGTTCTTTCATTGGATTCTAATCCACAAAACGGAAAAAGACAACACAAGAAGATCAGAATAACTTTAGGACCATGATTCCAACAAGCATAAGCAGAAGAGATGACAATGAAAGAATAGGTGGATTTGAAGCTAAGTTGGGATTGAGAATTGGTCTGATCCCTGGATTTGCTGTTGGAGCTAATGTAACTTCTGGTGGTGCTGCTGGTATAATATCAAGTGGTGTTTCAGCTGCTGGTGGTGCCGCCGCCGCCACCGCTGCAGCCGCTTTTGAAGCTGAACAAAGAAAATGGAAACATGGAGTTAAAAGTAAAGCGTTGTGAGGATACAGAAGTATAACATCATATAATCCGATTTTGAGAATATTAGATGTTGTTCTCTTTGTGTTTCAGTTTTGTGTTTTGAGTTTTGAATTCATTTTGAGTTTTGTGTTTTGAGTATTTATTTTGAGATTGTTGAAGATGTGTTCTTTTTGATATTTTGAAAAAATTGTTTTGAAAGCACCCAAAACGCGTTTTGAAAATTTTTACTTGATTATAATTGAAAACACCCAAAACGACAAATTTGTCGTTTTGAGTTTTCTTTGTAATTTTTTAACTTGTTTTCAAAAACGCTTCTTCGAAAATAGAAAAGAGAACGCGTTTTCACTATTTTGAAAAATCGAAAACAGAAAACAGTTTGAAAATGGTAAAGAGAACAGACCCTTACCTTTTGGACTATGAGCATGAGGAGCATGAGCAACAGGTGCTTCACTTGGCGCAAATAAGGCAGGACCTATGATTGTTTGATTAAGAAACAAAAATTACCAAGATTTCTTCATGTGAAAACAATTTTGGATAGTTAAAAAGGCAAGCCTTGAGATGATATGCAGTAATGGCAGGACAAAATTTTGGAGTACTTATTTCAGGTAAGTATGGAATATTAGAGTTAACCTGAAGGTGGTAAGGCAATGCCGGTGGCTGCAAAATATAAGAAAAATGATTAATATTAGCAATGGGATTCACCTATAATGAACAAGAAGGGCGTATTTGATAAGCAATATTAGACTAATCTGGTGCTATTTAGTTCTCCCCACCAAACAGACAAACATGCAAGAATTTCATTGGGAAAGATAATGACGGCAAAATGTTGGCGACCGAACATTACCTTTGCACTGTAATGGTACGGAACTTTTACACATTTGGGGGAGTGAAATAGCCAAAGGCCTACTGATGAATGGTATTGAGACTGGAACATTCCCAGTTACAACGAGGCATGTACAATCCATGCTATCACTCATGAGATTTTTCAGTGAATTGCAGCATTCTGCTGTCGGTGAAGATCCAGTGCCACTGCTTCCAGTCAAGTAACTAAAGCATGGAGTAAAGCTGCTTATCATTGAACTTGAACATGGCGTGCTAATTTGCCCGTTTACTCTAAAAGCTGAAAGTATTAACAGAGATAATATGAACGCTACATTTAGACATGAATATGCCATGAAATTTTCCATGGATTTCAGTTCCTGGAAAAAAAAAAATTGAGATAAAGCAAAAGCTTACAAGTTGAAGAACTGATCATCAAGATTTCAGATGTGGAGTATATGTATGGTAAGTTAGTGGTTTGCTAAATTTGAAAGAAAAACTGGTAGATTTGACGTGGGTTTTTGGAGATCAACTACTTTAACTAACATTTAATTGAAGGGGTTTGAGGTTCTCATCTTCTGTTTTGACTTGAAAAGAATGGTTTTCATGTTAGGAAGGTGTAGTTGTACTGGTTTTGTGGGTGGTTGTTTACTTGATGAAACCTTAAGAGAACATAAAAATAGGTAAAATTGCAACGGCGTCCCCCGGCCAATTAAATGTGTGTAAAACTGGAACCTTTTTTCTTGGTAGATTAGCCTCCTACCTCCTCTGCCACCTTCCATCTACCCCCTGCTTCTACCATAATCAATCCCAAACTTCCATCATAGGAAAGGGCGGGGGGAGCGTTGGAGGAGAAGATCTGGGCAACCCAGTGGGGAATTGAGACTAATTCTTCGATTTGTCTACATAATCTTTGTTCAAGAAAAACGCAAGGTTTATGGACAATAGAAAAAATTCAACTATATAAAAACTTATAATCATATAGAATTTCTGACCCATTAAAACCCTCATAATATCGTAGGAATAATATTACCTAAGCTTTAATCGCACCTAACAATTTTACTCTTTGTTCAAACCACAAAGAGAACATTAAAAACTAGGATTCTAGACTTACATCCTCTCAAAAATCCCTTTGTCATGTCCAATACAATAGAGAAAATCACCTCTATTTATATTTTAAAAATTGTACTTTCTTGACCTAATTTGTCTTAGTTTCCGCTCTAAGTTTCGACTGACCAAAGACACACAAAAAGAAACTTATTCATTTTTTTGCTCAAACATTGTTAAGAAATTCTTCGCCATATTTTCATTCTAATTAAGGCATGGACAATTTCCAAAAAGGAACTACCTTAATTTTTCTTATTCACAGTTAATGCCCTTTAATTTTGTCACTTCAGGGGCAACAATCCCAACAATCAAACCGAAGGGGCGAGGAATGACGAGCAAACCAGAGACAGTGGATCAAGAAGATCGAGACGGAGAAGAGCAGAACTGCACGGCTTCTAGTTTTCTTTTTTCTTTCTCTTGCCATTTTATTAATTAATTTTTATTAAAAATCAAAGATGAAAATATTCTACTGAAACTAAGGTGCTACAAACTTGAAAGGTTGGAAACCAATCTGTCAAGAAAAAAGGTCGAGTATAAACTTGCTACAACATCCATAAGCTGGATACCACAGTTGCAATTGCCTTAAAAATTATGCATCTCCTGCATAACCAAAAATTTTACAGTCTAATAATTAGATGCCTTTCTTGGTAAGATCTTCCAACTTTCAAACCATTGAGAAACTATGAACCATTAAGTTCAAAAGTTGGCCAACCAAGCAAACCTATTTGTTTGTGTGTTGTCCTCCATCCACCCCTACCCCAAATGGCCTATTTAATCCGTAGCCCTGTTTTCCCTCTTCGCTCAAGTTCAAATTCTAAAGTAATCAAGCAAATTTTTTCCATTGTGAAATTATATATTTCTTGTGCTCAGAGTATTTTTAGGTAAATGGCTTCCACAGTACGTAAAATATATCTAGTCGTCGTTCTAGTAGTCATGCTTTGGGTTGGTACCGAAGCTCAATCAGGCTGCTCGAGGGCTCTTGTGGGCTTATCCCCGTGTCTCAACTATGTTAGCGGAAATTCATCGACTCCATCCTCATCGTGTTGCTCACAGCTTTCAAGTGTAGTCCAGTCGCAGCCGCAGTGTCTATGCTCGTTGTTGAATGGTGGTGCTTCCTCATTAGGCATCACGATAAATCAAACTCTAGCCCTTGCATTACCCAATGTTTGCAATGTACAAACACCTCCACTTAGCCGGTGCAGTGGTAATAATTTTCACAATATGAAAATATTTCTATGTTCTCCATGATTCTGACATACTCTTTATAGTCTTATAGCATAACTAGTTTAGAATCTTTCCATCTATAACTATTAGTAACCATATAAATAGGGTCTTTCTCGTGAGTTTTAGCCAGAGTAGCTATACAAGTAGCAGTTTTTCTTTCTAACTAACACATTGTATTCGACTGACTTGGATTTTCTTGTAAATACAGACGCAAACGGAGGAACAACTGCTGCTACCCCAGCTAGTTCTCCTGATGAATCTCCAGATGATTACTCTGATGATGTTCCGACCACACCATCAGATTCGGATATTCCATCAGGTAATGATAAAAATTAATTCAGATACAAATCTCTCAGAATAATGGGATTCTTAAGTTTTCAGAAATTAATCTAAAATCCACTACAGGAACATTTTCAGCTAATCAAAAGATTTTTTTTTACTCAAATAAAAACAACTTAGCAATTCAATGATTTGTACAACAGCTAGCCTCAAAGATGTTCCTAAAGTTTATTGTCAAAAATCATTTCTCTAAGAGCATGTTTGATACACACTAGTGGACTAGACTCGACAAGACAGTACGATGAACTAGATTTTAATTTCTATTAAGAGCTGGAATTTATTTAAATGCAGGAACAGGGTCTAAAACAATTCCCAAAACAGACGGTGCCTTTGGTGGAGGAAGCCACATAAAAACGCCATTCAATTTTGTTGGTGTCCTTCTTTTCGTTGCATCATGTGCTTTGTCTGCCACGGGATATTGAAATTTTACAGCAGTTAAGGGGTTTTTACCCGGATTAATTTATGCAACTTTTCTACTTGAAGAAAAGGGATTGTACTAATGTAATGAATATTTTTCCATTCGTTATTCTTCTTTCTACACTCTTGAGTATGAACACTGTACCAGTTATTATCCACATGGCTTCTTCGATTGGGGTCCAGGCTTTAGGGGATTCTTCTGTACTGTACCTTTAAGAGATTGTTTATTGAACATTGTCTTTGTCATCATTTTAGCATCAGTTGATCCCTTTGACATTCTTCTTAACACGGCTGATGCAATATAGTAAGTGTTGGAATCTGATCTTGTAAATTCGGTCTTATTATTAGATAGAGAACTCCGATTCAAGTTGCTTGATCAATAGCTAAGCATTACATCTGGACATGAATAAGCCTCAGATATTTCCCATAATTTTCCATTAAAATTTCCAATAAAAAACGAAAAAATTGTTATATGATCAGAGAAGGCTTGAGAGGATGAAGAAGACAATTATTATAATAATGCATGTATAGAAAGATTCATGTTATGAGATGTTTCAAAGTAATACTCTTCCTTTAATCGGAATTGAGATAAAGTTTTGTACTGACCGTCAACTTATCGTTATCTTCTTACCCCAATCCCTCCCCAGCACAGGTCAAAGGTCTCCCCTCTCTTTTTTTTTTTCCTCAGCGATAGAGTCAAGTTCGTCACAATCAGCAAATTTTATCAAGTCTGGGATTATCTATGGTAGTATGGTCATTATAGAGCTAGAGAATAAAAAAGGAAGAAGTGTTACAGAGATTCTATGGATACAAAGGCGCCTAAGGTTAAAATGATTACATAAATGGATATATAATCGTACTAAAATAGTACAAATAAAAAACAATCATGTTACATGTACATCATTTTTAACATTGTACCACATGGCAACACATCATTGGACGGTTTTTTTTTTTTTTTTTAAAACACACTTTCTCGTCCACAACTTTTTGAACTCCAATGGGATGTACACAATGATGTCAACTAAATATGTACACTTAGCATTGTTCAATAAAAATATATACAATACATGCCAATAAGTAGAGGTAAAACCAATTATAATACATTAGAGGAAGACAAGGGACGGCAGCTCTACAAAAAAGGGCAATTCCTGCATGGGCTCGGCCGATCCCCATTTTTTCTTTTAATTTGTCTAAGTTCAGGAGGTGGGTTAGGCTCAGGCCTGCCCGTTTGACACCTCTAAAGACTATTTAGGAGGTTAGCACATAGCTTTTATAAACCAAAAGAAAAACTCGTATTGTGCACTTCGAGTAGAATATGTTAGGGTAAGGGTATACAAAAATTAGCTTAGTAGTTGTGATTGCAGACAATCCAATTGCATAGGATCTTCAATGGACGTAGCAATAGATCAAATGGAGTAACAAAAAATGATTTGCGTAAGAGACTCTAAATTTTTAAGAAATATTGCTTAAATAGTTTATATTTTTTCTTTGACTTATATATTAACGTGAAAGAAATTTGGCAGGCGAATGGCTCGTTTGAAATGACTTTTGCTTTTGCTTCCTATAAAATAATTTTGGGATGACTCTAAGAGTCCGTTTGATAGGCAAAGATGGAAAAGAATTTCAATTCCACGTTAGTTGAAAAATAAAAACTCACTAAATCCATAAGAATTCGTTTTCCATGAAAACAAAGAAAATGCAGCTTAAAGTGATTGTACCTTGGAATTCGGTTTCCATTTCCACGTTGCAATCAAACGGCCAAAATTGAATTCGTTTTCCTCGGATGTGACATTTTCCATGGAATTCATTGCAATCAAACAAGGTCTAACTTAATTTTTGTTTGGAAACTAATTTTTAAAAGAACTTCATATTCTATAAGTGCTTTTAGAGGAAGCTACATTGGACCATCTTTCTCTAAAAATTCTTCTAACTGGAAGAAACATTTTCAAAAAATTATTCAAGCAAGTCCAAAAACAACTTTTGGGTAAAGCTCCTTTTGACTTTTCAAAAACCATGTCGATCGGGCCCAGTGTGTTCGGAGCTAAACCAATTTAACTAAATTCTGGTTGAAACCAATCTATCATCACCTCAACGGCCAATATTTTTATAGGGACACTATTTGTCGTCTCCTGTATTTTATTATGTAGGTTACAAGGATCACAGAGATTGTGCAATTTTTAATTATACATATGCTTTTCTTGATTGAGTACTATGTTTCAATCAATCATTAGTCTAGTTAATTAAAAGTTGGCTAACCAAATGGACCTGTTTGTTTCTGCCGTTTTCTTCTTCCACTAAATGCTTCTTACTTAAACACCCAATCTGATTGTCCCTCACACAACTTCAAACCCTCATGAGCAAATAATTTCCAATTCCCACCAAAAATTCCAAGAAATTGGCTTCCAAGATGACCAAAATTAGTCTAGTTCTTGTTTTTGTAGTCATGTTTTTGGATGGAATTACAGCTCAATCAGGCTGTACTCGTGGGCTTGTACCCATGTCTTAACTATGTCAATGGCAATTCATCGACCCCATCTACATCGTGTTGTTTACAGCTTTCGAGTGTAGTTAAATCACAGCCGCAGTGTCTTTGCATGTTACTTAATGGCGATGCCTCCTCTTATGGTGTCAACGTAAATCAAACTCTCGCATTGGCTTTACCTGGTGCTTGCAACGTGGAAACTCCTCCTGTTAGTAGGTGCAAGGGTAAGACGAATTATCGAACTTGTTCTGTTTCATAAATAACATGGAAAATACTGAATCTTTTTATATCTCGAACATTCTGAACCCAAACAAGGACTCCTGCGTATTTTTAACTTCGATATACTGTGCAAATATAGAAGCAAATGAACCCTCGACCCCAGCTGGGTCTCCGGCTGATTCCTCCAAAACACCAGAGAATCCAACCAAGCCATCAGTGCCCACTATTCCATCAGGTATTGGTTATTTCCACAGAATCGAGACAAATTTAATATTCGTTGCACATATTAATTATATGGACATGAGCTTAATTGTTGAACTTTTTTTATCTACAGGGTCTAAAGTTGTTCCTTCAACAGATGGAACCTCTAATGGTGGAAGCAACCTTAAATCACCATGTAGTCTGGCGGGTTTCTTACTCTTAGCCGTGTCATGTGCTTTCTCTGCCACCGGATTTTGAGATTCAGCAGCAGCATCTGACGGCTTACCTGTCAAATTATTTTTCCTTCGCAAATTCTTGGAGTGCTATACATTGTACTAGTGTTAGTTTTGTCATCGATATTATTATTCGTTGTCCCAGTGAATATATGATTTGGTGTAACAATGTTGTATAATTGCTTATTCTGTATGTTTCACACATTAAGGATATGATTATTTCAAAAAAATTGCATCCATTGACATTTTTTTATCGAGTTTTGTCCAATTGTTCTCAACAGTACTCAACACACCTTTGGGTACGTAAAATTACTGAGCCCATACTTGAAACCAGATTATAAAGCTAAGGTGAAAGTAATCATAATCTTCATAGAGTTTTTTGAAGGATTTAAACTTTACGAGGACGAGATATGTACTAGGTATTCAACTCAAAGTGGAAGTGACTATAGGTGCACATTAGCATACATCAGTGTACTATAGGTGCACATTAGCATACATCAGTGTCAGGTGTGACTAGGCAAAGGAACACGTGAACCATGGCTGCTATCCCAGCTGATATGTGTACAGTTTTAACATCATTTCTACCAGGCCAGTCTAGGGCCATGGGGCAAGTGGCTTGGCTCAATCATTTTAACACCTCTAAGTGCAAGTGCACCTAAAATAATTGGCTAGTGGTAAATAGCCTCACGGCAATGCAATTAGGAAAAATTGCAGCAGCGGATCCTATCTTTTTCAATTTTTGTGGATTTTACTTTAATCTTCATTTTGCACCAACGAATATCCCTAACCTTTTATAAATATGTAGCTAGAGCCCAATTGGATGAAAAACATCCATTTAACTGTTAGTTTACCAAGAAAGTCAAAATTTGATTAATTTTGACCAAATTAAAAAGAGCAAAATGGTAATTTTAGAATTACCACATTAAATAAATAAAAAAAAAAACCAAAGAAATAAAAAATGGTTTCTTCTTCACCCCCAACATACCCCCCACAATTAAAAATCAGCCACCAACACCGACCGGCACAACTATCAATTATATTCTTCCCCAACACCACCCAAACGTTGGGCCCACTCATCACGAGAAAGCCTTCATTTCCCTCTACACATCTCACCCAACCACTAGCCCTAACTCCACCAGATGTCGCCAGAATAACCACCCAAACCCCCCAACTCGTGAACTCAAAATGTGCTAGCAACTCCTCCTCCGACTATACCCACCGCCATGGATCCAATAATAGTATTTCAACAAAAAGGGACAAACAATCGATGCAACTTCGGGATTTCAAATCCCAATCTTGCGTTGTTGCAATTTTCCCATTCACAAACTCGCTTGGGGAACATTCAATTCCCGGTAGCCAAATAGCCACTAAGGCATCGATGTTTTGATTTCAATGTGACGACGTGTTGGTAGCTGAGTGATTTGATTTCTGGTTTTGATTTGGGTAAGGTAGGATTCGATTTCTGGGTTTGATAGAGATGAATTTGATTTCTGGTTTCATATTGACGATGGTCGGCATGGGCTAGAAGGCGGCTTTGGAGGGTGCCGACACTGGTAGTGGGGGGTAGTGAGTGGGAGTTGTGGTGGTGGTGGGGGTCAAATGTGGTAGTGGTGGCGGTTTCTGGTAGGGTCTCGCCAGAGAAGAAGAGATGTCGTCAAGTTTTGATTTGGGGGGTTGCGTGGGTTTATGTATTTATTTTTATTTTTTGGGTTTTTTAATTTAATTTTTTTAACTTATTTAATTTGAGGAAAATACAAAGTACAATTTTGCCCTTTTTAATTTAGTCAAAATTAATCAAATTTTTACTATCTTGATCAACTAACAGTCAAATGGATGTTTTCCATCCATTTGTACTCCAGCTATATATTTCTAAAAGGTTAGGGGCCTTCGCTGACACAAAATGAATGTTGCGATAAAATCTGCAAAAATTGAAAAAGTTAGGGACCGTTGCTACAATTTTCCCTAATAATTATCCCTTACCCCATCGAGGGATAAATTCCACATCGTTTGAATACCCAAATAGAGACCAATATTTAAGAGTTCAATCTACTTCTGTTAACAAAGGTTGACATTTTAAGATGGAACACCCGAAAAACTATGTACGCTATGAATGTGATCATTCGGCTACTTTCCACATCAGTACTAAAACTAGAAAGAGAAAACTTGCTAGCTTTAATTAACATTAAAAATTACCTGTTCCGGTCTAGACAATTATTAGCTTTTCCTATTAAAATGTTTCCACAAAAGTAGGTGAAATGAGCTGTGCTGTAGGTAGCAATAACTAACTAAAATAGATAGATAAATTGATAGATAAAGGTAGCTAAGTAACTTCTATTAAAGGATTTCTAGTGTGACCTGATAAATGTAAGCAATACCTAATATATCTCTGTATAAAAAAATCATGGTCGAGTACACAAGTTTACAATATTTTTTAGCTGAAAATACACAAAATGAAATTAGAAACAAGCAAAGCAAACACACACGTGTGATTCACTCTGAACGTGATAGCTAAATCAACTTGCCGCTCGAAGTTTTCAGTATTGGTCCTGCACTTTTGGCAAGAAAATGGACTTTTCTTCACATTTGTATTACAATACAAAATGTTAGTTTTGGAGCAAGAAGATGTCGATGTCGGAGAGACAGTTGATGAGTTGGAGTACCTACTTAGCAAGTATATCCTACTGATGCATAACTAAACATGTACTGATGCAAAACTAATTAGTTGAATATGCTAGGTATACCAAAGGACTTAAGAAATATGTTCAATTATGAACCATATTTTAGTTATAAGATTCCTTAATTTCAAGAAAGTTAGTCAACAAAAATACCAAATGATGTTGTCTCTTCAGTCCAAATTCTCGTATAAATTCGCTATAATCTTCCACTTCCCAATTGTGGCACACAAAATTTTCTTGTTTTAATAGTAATTTTGTCTTTTACTCAACATCCAGGCAATACCTTAAACATCACTTATGGCTGTTAAAGGAGTCGAGATTTGTCTGATCCTAGTCCTTCCGTTTATACTTTTAGGTGGAGCCATGGCGCAGTCGAGCTCGAGCTGCACCAGCCCACTCATGACCCTCTCCTCGTGTCTAAGTTACGTTACTGGAAACTCGTCCACTCCATCATCATCCTGTTGCTCTTCTCTTGGTAACGTTGTTCAGTCACAGCCCCGGTGTCTTTGTACTTTACTAAATGGTTCTGGTGCGTCTTTTGGTTTAAATATAAACCAAACTCTTGCTCTGGCACTTCCCGGGGCATGTAGCGTTCGAACTCCTCCGATCAGCCAGTGTAACGGTATAAATATTTTAACTTTTTATTCTTTAGCAATTTTTTGGAACACGATAACGAGCTTATAAAATGTTTTACTATACAGCCGTCACTAATGGACCGGCCATTTCACCTTCGCCGATCAACTCCCCTGCAGATGGTTCTGATGAACCGGCTAAGAGTCCTACTACCACCACCATTCCCTCTGTTCCTCAAGGTATGCATGAGATCTAAATTAAAATATCAATCACAATTACATTAACACTGAATTTTGAAGGTATTAATTTAAATTCAGCCCAAAATCCCTCTTTGAAAACCCAAATTGTTTCTGAATTATCATTGAAACATCTAAATTATGAATTTAAGTATATATAAAGAATTTTTTAGACAAAACTGAAGTAAATAAAATAAATGTATTCCATAACATATTCCCAAAAAAAGGCCGTGTTAAAGACTAGATTTATTTAAACAAATGCGACTTCTCTCTAACAGCTAGATGAAGTGATTTGACAAATATAAAGATGCGTTAAATTTTAATACACTATCCGTAAACTTATTCCTGATAAAGAAGATTCAAAAAATCGATGACAAAACTAAGAATGATGCTAATATCTTTGATGAATCCATCATATAGGAACAGGATCAAAGACAGTACCAAATACCAGTGGAAGCACTTCTGATGGAAATATCATCAAATCGCCAATTCATCTCTTGGCCATGGCTTTATTCGCTGCTGTGTAGGCTGCAACCGGCTGGAACTTTTAGGCTTCCTGTGGAGTTTTTATGCCTGTTACATTGTTAGTATACAGAGTTAATTTGTTTCTTCGCTGCCTGATTTTATGTTTTGAATGCTTGTAACCTACTTATAAGTGTTTTTTGTATTCACTTGTTTTCTATTGTTTTTCAGAGTTTGTACTTTGTATTGAAGGAAATTGGTTTTACTTCGTTGTTTATGCATTACTTATTTTGTCACTAACAACTTGGGCATTATCTTACAGCTGTGGCTCTATTTATATCAGTTCCTTGTTAGATTTTTTAACAACTACAATGAATTATTTTCGCCAGTGTCTCCTGGTGTATACAAAATGGTACTTTGTATTGAAGGAAATTGATATTTTTTATTTTTTTTTTTGTAAACGTTTTCGCCTTTCGAAGACGATTGCGCAGAATTCGAACCCATAAAAGCATCTTGATTCTGAACAAAATTCAAGTAATTTTCACCCTCATCCATTTCTTGACTCCTTCGCTTATTTCTTGACTCCAATATGGAACATCGATGTGTACGGGTTGTACGTTCTCTTTCTTTCTTAGCTCCCAACAATTCGCTCAGTAAACTATAATCTATCGTAAAATCGAATGCAACTATAACGAGGCATGTTAATTTTTAGTTTAGTCTTCCATGTTTCAAACATATTAAACAGATACAACATCACTCTTATAAATTGACCAAATTATTCTCCATTATTATTTTGACACTAAAACCTAAAATTGAACTTCATCCTAAACTAGATGAGTAAAAATGGGTTGGTCGCCCAAGCTTGGGGTAGTTTTTGCCTCACCTACCTTTGCTTGGCCATGTCGGCTTACCTCTAGATAAAGGTTGTTAGACATGGATGTTCAAACTTGTGGTCAAGTTAAGCTGACAATCTGACTTCCAAAAGGCAAAAACCATAACTCTTCATTATCTTCCATGTTTTTTTTATGAAAAAATAATAAAGATTTAAAAACATTGAAGTCCAATTGTTCAGTTCAACATGGTCTACGCATAGTAGAGGCCTTTTCATGAATCAATATGCCAGCTCACCGGTCCAAAAGTATAAATTGTATTCGGCTATATAAGTAATCAACACCTAATTCGTGTTCATAACGTCTCCATCATAAACACGTTAAGTCACTCAAATTAAAGGAAATTTAGGATTTACATAGACTAGTCAAACACCAATCAAATGCAAAGAAACTCGAACAATCTAGAGTTTGGCTGATTTTGATTAGTTTACAATAGAGTTTCCAACAAGCAATCAACCATCTATTTTATTTTATCTTTAGATTAGAAAAAAAAAACAATATTTAATTACACACGTTAATCATTAATTTGTATTTTATAGTAGTAATAATTTGGTAGTGGCTGGATCCAGCGTGCAAAAGACCCACCAAAATTCCAAATGACAGAAAAAAATCCATTCCAAAATCCCAAATCAAGCCCAAATTCAGAAGCACGTGCAAATCACGTGATATTCGAGTTGTCCAAACAATACAAGCAGAGCTTGGAATATCCTCAACTCATACCAATTCTATTCTATTCCGATTGTTGGGGTAATTTCTTGTTCAATTTTCACACAGAATCAATCTTACCGAGCAATATTCCAATAATATATAGATGTGTTTATCTGTGAGCGTATGCGAAATGTGTGTGTAATACTCGAGGAATATTTGTTAGTTCTTGAATCCAAACGGAAAAGCAAAGGCTCTGGGACACGGGCGTTTTATTTTTTTCCAAAATTTTTCATCTTTTTGGAGAATGTTTGAAACCCAGTTGAATTTTTGTTCTCCTCATCGGGTCCTTTGTTTTACAGGTAATTCTAATTTTTGAATCAACGTTGAATTTGATTTTTCCTGTGAATTTATATCCAATCTTTAAAGCTTCTGAATCTTGTACTTGTATCTTTGAGTTTTGAGGTGAAACCATGCCTGGAATCGTGAACTTGGCGCATCTGTAATTTTATATTTTATTTTTGCCATTTTGGCAGATTGAATTTTTCACTAGATGGATGTTAGGGTTCGGATTTGTTTTTCTGGGGTTTCCTGATTTGATTAAAGATGTTAGGATGTGGGGATTTGCATCTAGTGATGGATTTTTATAGTATGGGTGAAGTGTTCTGACTTATTGCCCCCTTTTGTGTTTGATTATATTGATATAATTTAAATACGTGTGAGTTCCACTCTAATTTTGAGTTATTTGACTGATAATTGTTGAATCAGAAACAAGTTATTTGCATCAACTCCTAGGGCCTCTAGAATTATCCGCTTAATGTGGATGGAAGTGCTTGTATTGTCAGTTATGTTCATATTAAAAAATTCATATTTTGATTCTAGAAAATCAAACGGATATAAATAGAGTTTTAGTTTGGGTGTAGTAATATAATGTATAAGTTAAACTGAAGGAATTGATGCCGGGCAAGGATTGAACATGAATGTTGTGCACTTGCGTGCATTATTTTGTTATTATGTGGTATACTGAAATCGATCATTTCAAATTATTTCATTTATTTTTAATACAATGATGTGGATCCATATATTTTCTTTGTTATCTATTTGGATTAGTAGTCGCTGTTGTTGGATTATCAATCTTTGGAGTGAATGATCCCCTTCATCTTTGCTGAGTAGCGAATATTAACATGTTTTTTTTCTTGTTTCAAACACAAGTAGATATTTGTAAAACGGAGTTCTAATCTATGTTGCACGGACTTTCCATTTTGGAGAAAAGTACCCCCTGTTGTGTCAATATGAAAGGGATTAGGGTATGGGATCCATGTCGGATCCTTTAAATTAGAAGATAATCCTTTGTATCATATTTGTTATTTCGGTATTGGATTTAAAATGATTTCTAATTTGTATCTCACATTTCTAGACTTGAAATGAAAACCAAACGAAGTATTACAATTACAATTTAATTTGTTTAAAATTTACAATCAAACTTTATGTATGTCTGTGCTTGTTAAATGTTGTATAGGAAGGACAAGTTGGTCATTCAATAAAATGTAAAAATAATGAAAAGGATGAGATATTATGCTTATATAGAATCTTCTGTTATTTTTGAACTGCATTTGCATGAACCTTTACTCTGGAGTTTCTGCATTGTTAACATATAACACTAATGACCTTATTCATAAATTTTCAGCTGAATGGCCATTTATGTCCTATTGCCTTGTTTCTTAGTCATGCTTACTAAGGCAGTGGGTTTGAAATAACTGAAATGTGTTGTTCTTGACTCGTTGATAGGGTTTGTGACACTTTATTCATTTGCAGCACATTTTTTGTTCTCCTAGTTCTGTGAATGAATGCACAAGCATGTAATGACATTGTATTTAAAGCTCAATGAGATGTATGCCTGTAAGCAAAGTGCAGTGAGGTGTGTCCTTAGTGCATTATAGAGTTGTAATTGCTTTGGAAGTGCCCAACAAGGTCAAGGTGCAAAGAGTGTAAGCATAATACTTCGTTAGATATTCGAGCTTTTGATTCCTTTCCATCTAAATCGTTCATTTTACTTTAGTTTTTTATTTGGTGCGGATTTTTTTGCACTTCAAATTGAATGGCTTGTTAAATAATACAATACCTTGATCTGAAACTGCTTAGGTGCTGATTTTGCTCAAAATAGTGGTGAAAAATGAACTTATGTTTGCTCAAATTTATTGGGAATTTCTGCAATTTCTGAATTCTGCAGAATATATTATGCACATGCCAAGATCTTTCACTTAGAATATAACAAGTGCCTTTATGAAGCAAGGGGTTGGGAGGCATTAGTGCCTTGATAGGCTCTGCATGTTTAACTACTATGGAGATTGAGTGCATTTACTTATCATTCTTGATTGTGAGTTGCGAAATTTTAGGCATGTTATCTCCTTATGATAGAGAATTAAGTAGTATAGGTATCTATGGTGGCCATAAATCACATATCATGATGGTTTTACACCTTGATTACCTGTTTCAGTGGAATTGCTAGAGTGGTTGTGTTTAGCGAAATCACTAATTTTTTATTTCCACGTGATATGGCATGCTAAAACCTTTCATGTTCCGATTTGTTCTGAGTCAAAATCTGATCCAAATTTGGATGTTTCGCTTTAAGATGATGCTCTCAGAATGCTGACATATCTCACCATTAGAAACCCATTCCCCCCCCCCCCCCCCCCCCCCCCCCCC
>CAIGRT010189078.1:0-14440 GCA_903798405.1 Fraxinus platypoda | reverse complement strand
AAGGGAATTGGGAAGATGGATTGCCTAAAGGAAATGGAACATTTAAATGGGCAGATGGGAGTTTTTATGTAGGGATTTGGAGTAAAGATCTAAAGGAACAAAGTGGGTCTTATTATCCATCTGGATCACTATTGGAAGGAAATCTTGAATGGGATCCTCAAGAAGTTTTTAACACTGATTTGAAAGATTGTAAGGTTTGTCCTGGTGAAAAGGTCCCTGTATGGCCATCCCAGAAAAAGCTTGCAGTTTGGAGATCTACAAAGGGCTCAGATACGAGCGTTAGGCCACGAAGAATGTCGGTCGACAGTAGAATAGATGCTGGTGTAGATAGGGATTTCGGTCGAATGCGGTTGTCTGATGCTGCGCCTTTGCCTCCTGGTTCTGTTCGGAATGGAATGGCCGGAAATGACTCTGATGATGGTCTACAGCTTGACTGTGTAAATGCAAGAGGCAGCCCTCTAAGGATACCTAAAGTAGTGAAAAAACAAGGAGAGACAATATGCAAAGGGCATAGGAATTATGAGCTAATGCTCAATTTGCAGCTGGGAATTAGGTATGATTTACTCTTCTGCTTCAATTTCATCAGATCTTTCTAATACCTTTGGCCTACTTGTTCATTTTTAAT
Organism: Fraxinus platypoda; assembly: GCA_903798405.1. NCBI lineage: Eukaryota > Viridiplantae > Streptophyta > Magnoliopsida > Lamiales > Oleaceae > Fraxinus > Fraxinus platypoda. Next base: position 13,815 of record CAIGRT010189078.1, on the reverse strand, counting down.
GTAGCTGATATAAAATTTATACCGAAATTTTCTTCGAGAGGAAGGTACGGAATCAGACTGATTCCCAAAACGCCTTTCTGGATATTAGGGAGTCTATACATAGTAGGAATATTAGGTCGATCAGCATACAATTGTACAGTATAATTCGACTAACAGAGTCCAACACAAATGGGAAATATGAATGTCATTCTCCTGATCTACTTACATTGTTTCTACTCCGAATCGAGACCTATACCGTTTGCTAACTTCACAGGCATTCTGTTGGAAGGCCCGGTCCACCTCCATCGCTTGATCTGAAGCCATCAGCTTTTGACCCCAAGGAAAAGTATTGGACAAAATTCCCTGCCGAGGGATCCAAAATTACTCCACCTCACCAGTCCTGTGAATTTAGATGGAAAGATTATTGTCCAAAAGTATTCAGGTAAGGTCTTGTTCCATAATGACTGTCGAAAAAAGCCTGAATTGCTGATATCGCCATGTTTGGTTGTTCTTAAAATTAGCTTAAAATCTACTTATTGGGCAAGTATCAAGATTTGAATTAGATTCTCTGCATTAAGAAATTCAAAATCATAATTTCGTGCAAAAGAACGCTGACGAATTCTTAATTACTTGTCATGATAATTTTCAGGACTCTGAGGATGTTATTCAAGGTCGATCCAGCAGACTATATGTTGTCGATATGTGGTGATGATGCATTGCGTGAACTTTCTTCCCCTGGAAAAAGTGGAAGCTTCTTTTACTTAACTCACGATGATCGTTATATGATAAAGACTATGAAAAAAGCAGAAGTAAAAGTGAGAATTCCTAATTTAAATTCACTTAAATGTCCGAGAGAAATCAGCAAACAGGATATCTTTATCACTTTTCCATTTCATTGTTAGGTTCTATTAAGGATGCTAAACGCGTATTATAATCATGTTCGTGCATTCGAGAATACCCTAGTGACAAAATATTTTGGGCTGCATTGTGTAAAGTTGAATGGTCCTGCTCAAAAGAAGGTATTATCCGGAGTAGATATAAAATATATAGACATTGCTTCTTAAGGAAAATATTTAATGTGATTGATGATTTAGGTGAGGTTCATCATCATGGGAAATCTCTTCTGTTCCAATTACATGATCCATAGGAGGTACGATTTGAAGGGCTCGACTTTTGGCCGACTAACTGATAAACCTGAGTCAGAGATTGATGCTACGACAACTCTCAAAGACCTTGATCTTAACTTCATCTTTCGACTTCAAAAGACATGGTTTCAAGATTTTCGTAGGTAAAAAACTCGGTTTTATGCCTGTCTCCTCATGTTGTCAAGGTCATTTCCATTTCGTTTCTCAGGATTTTTAGGAGAGGTTAATCGGAATATTACTTGTTTCTGCAGACAAGTTGACAGGGACTGTGAGTTTCTTGAACAGGAGAGAATTATGGACTATAGCCTTCTAGTTGGTCTCCACTTCACAGAAGCTTCACTTGATGACCATACTCCCTCTGGTGCTATAACCCCTGTTGGTAATTACTACTTGTTTTCGACATTTCCATTTTACACATTATCAAGTTCATGTTTGATATGGAATATCGGACATGACTAAACAATTTCTTTTATCATGGTTCAAAATCAGAAATTTAGTTTCAACTCTCATTTAGATAATGGTGGCTCAGAAACTGACTCAGTTTCGTGTCTATCAAGAGCAGATGTGGATCAATTGCTTCTAGACCCCGCGGGGTAAGATGAGTCTACATTGAAATGTGTCATTTGCTCTTTATGGTTGTATATGTTAAACTACCTCATTTAAAAGTTTATATGGTTGAACAATTTTCTTTGACTCACCTCTTCACATACAGTTATTTTTCATCTAATGCGTGTCATGTGAACATTTTTCATAAATAGATACCGCAAGACACCCAGGTATTTTGGCTACTTTTGATATCATGTTGAACCACCTCGTCGAAAAACTTTTAGACAAAGTGGTTCAGCAGTATATTGAAGTCAATATTTTAATGTTAGAAATCGAAACTGATGCTGAAAAAATATTCCTGCAACCAACCCCAAGTTTATTGGGAACAAGGCTTCGTTTGTTATTAGTCAAGCATTGGCTCTTTAAATTTCACTCATTTTTCATAATCATGTACAAACGTGTTCGAAATCATTTTGAGTGCAGGTGGGCAAGTATAAGATTGGGAATCAACATGCCAGCAAGAGTTGAAAGAACTGAGAGGAAGAATGACATTGAAATCCAACTAGTAGGAGAACCAACTGGGGAATACTATGATGTGATTATGTTTTTTGGTATCATAGACATTCTGCAAGACTATGACATTACAAAGAAGCTTGAACATGCATACAAGTCCATCCAATACGATCCTAACTCAATCTCGGCTGTCGATCCTAAGCAATACTCGAGGCGTTTTCGCGATTATGTACTCAAAGTTTTTGCAGAAGATACATAAAACATCAACCTCCTCTGCAAGTTATGATGGATTATTTGGGTTCCCATTCTAGAGATTAAGAGGGATTATTACTGCATATATACTTCCATTCTTTTCATTCTTCAATTTTCATGTAGATATATTCCATTTTTCTTTCATGCTAATCAATAGGGTCTTCCCTAATCTCTTTTCCCGAGAGAGGGTGTCAAATTCTTTAGAGATAGTCACCCAGTTTAGGCTGGTGGAAGTATAGGAATAGCAATCAGCATAAATGTTTTCCATTTGTAAAATATTTGCAAAATATGTTTTTCAAAGATGCAGTCACTTCTTGATCAGTTCCATTTTTCTGAAAAAAACTGTAACAAATTAGGATGAAGCCAGTTACACAAGAGAATACATACATGTTCCTATGTTTTAAATGTAGTAACAACGATGATTTAACACAAGCAGTGTTCCAAAAAGCTCTCTTGGGCTTGAAATTCAAGCAAAATGCCCTGCTTGGCTGCTTTGCATCTAGGCGCTTTTTTTTTTTTTTTCAATTTCTAAACGGCTAAAATTTTTTTTCATCTGTTTCATCTTCCCTAGGCTCGCTTTATTAATTTTTTATTTTTTTTGTTCCTTTTTTTTTATAGAAGTCTTTTAAGGTCCGTTTGATTGCAATGATGGAATTTGGGTGGAAAGAAAATGAATTTCAGATAATTGAATTGCCTAGAATTCATTTTACAGGGAATTGTCAATTAATTGTGTTTGATTTATATAATTTTTCACTTGGAAAAGGTTGAAAATGTCCATCTTTTAATGTTTGATTGGCTTTAATTTTCCACCTTTTTTTACTGCAATCTCCTTCTGCCATTGAGTTCCCACCTCCACTATTTCCACAAGTACCGGAATCCCGCCTTCCTCCACCACTGCCGCCCTGGCTTCCGGCGTTGATACTAGTAAAGCCGCCATTAACTCCACCAGCAGAGCTCAAAACAAAAGCAGATTTATCCACCATATTCGACCCAAAATCCGCCATTAACTCCACCAGCAGCACCAGATTTCCCTCCATTGCCACCAGCGCCATCTTCTTCTCCTTCGAACCCACTCTTTTCCACTCATTCTTCCGCCTCTTCCACCATCGCACAACAACTGAATTTCACCAACCAAGAATATGAAGAATTAGAGGGCGACCCATACGACGTCGCTTCCCTCCCAAACCCTCACTACGACTTCACTCCCCTCCTCAACTTCCTCTCAGCTTCCCAGTTGATCGATAAGACTCCTCGGCGGCGAGTATGAGAACCGAACTGGGGAGGTGGCGGAAGAGCAGTGACATTTCTTGGAACCCGACGGTGACCCCGACACTGGCGATGTCGTTGTGAGAAGAAAGAGAGGGAAGGGTTTGTTTTGCCAATTGCCAAGAAAATGAAAACCCACCTCTACCATGGGAAAATCAATTCCTTAATTTTGTGGAAAAACCCATCACGTGACCAAAAATGAGAAAACAAATTGCCTGGAAAATATTTGCTATCAAACAAGCCCAAAGATGGAAAATGATGAGATAATTTCCATCTTGCCTGGAAAATAGTTGCTATCAAACGGGGTCTTATTAACTTTGGTTTATTAATTTTTTTTAAAAAAACCTTTCATTTGATTTTAATTTCAAATTTTTAAAAGACTATCTGTACAAAAGTTAAAAATTACTTTATCCGTACAAAAGTTAAAAATGGATTTATTTAATAAAGAGTTAAATAAGATTTAAGCTATGGTACTATTTACATTATGAAATTATGATCTTAAGACTCGTTATTTTGTTGAAAACTTCGCAAGCTCTACTGAATTTCCTATAATTCTATTAAGTATGATCTGTTTAGTTGATTATTAAAAGTATGAAAAATAATCTAATTTTTGCATTTCAAAAAACTTAAAAACTATATAATTAACTAATTGCACAAATTATTAAGTAGATAAAATATTTTGTAGCATTTGTTTGATTGAGATTAAAATTATATTTTGTTAAAAAAATTTGAAATATGTGGTTAAAAAATTATAGGACCACCAAAATATATAATTAATATTAATTGTTTGACTTTGATTTAGATTAAAATCTAATTTAAATTAATATCAAACAAGGATATAATTTTAAATGTTTGATATGTATTATTTTAATTAATAAATAATTTTTAAAATGATTAAAAATTAAAAATAAGAAAATATTTTCTTATGTCTACCCCTCAGTAAGTTCGTAAAACTTGAAGCTTATCTTCATGCTTCATGTTTTTTAAAACACCGAATACAAGTGTTGTACAGCACAAAATAAGACGAGGTGAAAAAGTACAATGAGCAAGATTTGAATTCTTTATTCAATATAGTAGTATCTAATCCTCTTACGAATCATGCTCTTAAGATTTCATGTTTTCATTGAAGTTCTACCCAAAGACAGGCCTGGAGAGCTTCAAAAAAGGTCGAAGAAACTAGTAGAATATTGCATAGGGCGGAACAACAAAAAATAAAAATAAAAATAAATAGTAGAATATTATGATAGTTGCATCACAAGAACGCCATTGATCCCAAAGACAAAATGCAACACCAAACTGTATCTCATAAGCAATAAAGCATCCACAAGAGTTCTACGTGACACGACATTTTTACAAATCAAAACATCAAATGTGAAACTTTACATACCTTGTATGTTTCTCTTTCATAGTTATTTCAGCCTAAAATCCTTAACATACTCCATTATCACAGAGACTTTCCTATGTGTTTCTCACACAGTACACAATTCCAGAACTTCAGGCAAAGCTCGAGAGTAGAGACCGCCGAGGATATAACTTTGAAATGTCTAGTGCGGCTTCAGGTAAATACCACTAACAATCAAGTTGAGCATTTTAACCTAGCAAAATATAATAGCCGAATACTTCTATTGATTCCATCCAAATGCCTACAACTGCCGGGAATAACCCAATATTCCTGAAGAGGGCAGACTGACCAACCAGACAAGGCACTCCTGCATGTAAAATTACCAGTTACATCACCTATTGACTTCATAAGCTTCATGCAATAGGTCTGGAAGCTCGCCCAAGCTGCATATAAAACTAAAAAGACATCAATACAATTTACCCAGAGTGTAATATGTGATACACGGCATTAGAATTGAAGAGGGCGTCCAACTAGAGAGCAATGAAACAGAAAAATGACAACAAAGAGGTGTAAAAGACCAAATGAATACCATTTTAATTCGCATTGTGAATAATCAACCTTAGTTGAATTCTCAAAATATAAAACCAAAATTATGGAGAGTGCTAATAAATTGACTCAAACCTACATTATTCAATGAAATACAAGCATATCCTTCTGCACTGAGTTTGCTAGTGGTATGACGACACTCCAGCCATGGCATGGTTTGAAATATCAGAATATGGGTCTCCAGGCTAAATCCATGATCTATTCTCCATTCATTTCATTTTTCCCTTGAGGGGCAATTGCTTTTGCCTACTGTTTTTCTAAATAAGGTTTAAATATGTCCAAAATAGTTGCAAAACGCGAAAATCCATTTAGCAATTTGCTACAATCTTCATTTAGTAAAGTTATCAAATCATTGCGATATCAAATAACTCCATAGGCCAAGCTATACACATTCACCAAGTAACAAGTGCATCGGTGCACAGGAGATAATATACTGGCCGCGAAGTAGTATGACAGCATTATCAAGGAGCTGATTGGCAATATCTCTACATTACAAAACAGATCGTATTGTAGGAAGTCGAGCTCTTCATCTTATTGCAAGATGTAGGGGAAGGTAAGACAAATATAGTGACAGTTGCTATTTAAGGGATAAAATGAGAACTCTCTTGTAAGGCTAATGGTGAATATAGTTAGTATTCATCTTGCAAGAAAAATACACAAGCACACAAAAGGTACTCAGAGCAAGATTTTATTGCACAAATAAAACACGAGATAGAGAAGGCACTAATAAATTCAAAGAAGATAACAGTAACCAACTGCCACATCCCTTTCTACCAAACAACTCGTCTACCAGTGGAAAAAGCAAACCAGGCAAAGTACTGTTAGGCAGACCCAGTCTGTCCTCTATCTTCAATCGAGCCAAAGTAAAAGAGAAAAAGATGTCGGAACTCTCTAAATGATCATATATGCATGCATTAGGAATTTAAAAAATGGAGTGAGAGGACCAAGAAAAAAAAAAGCAAGAGATATCAAACAGCAAGGCCAAATATTGCAAAATCACTTTCACAAAAAAAAATTGTTTACCTAGAGCTGAAAACCACAGTTGAGAAAAGAAAAAAGAGTTCCAAAGATGCCGAAAGAAAGGAAGAATGTAACACTCAGAAGAACAAAAGCATTCAGTCAGTATACAATCAAATAAAAGGCTACTGTGTTAGATGTTTTGATTATTTTACGTAATTTGAAAGGAAAAAACCTAATCTCAAAAGGAAAAGTCAATTGACAGAGAGAGACCTGTTCAAAGTCAGGTGCCTGCAACACTCCAACACCAACCATGCTCCCCAACTAAAACTTAACAACATGGAAGATTCTGCAAAAGCAATGGTGGAAATGATAGCAGCACGGCCATGGATATTTGTTGCGTCAAACTGTTCAAACCTTAATACGTTAAGAAAATTTAATGAGGTAGAAATTCAAGTGGAGCATCTCAACATAAAGTCAATTTCGAGATGGTAGGAAACTTCCCCCCATATATAGAGAGAGAAGGAAGAAAATAATGATTTGAAGACTAAAAGCTTAAGAGGCAGAATACACCTTACCATCTATGCTCCCCTAATCATCTCACACAAAGAAGTGACTTTCCAAAGGAGATTGTCCTTGATACTTCTGTGGCCTGACGTAATGTTGATTTCCTCCATGAATTTGTTGCTGCTGCTCCTGGTACTGCATCAAATGCTCTGGCAACTGATAGTCGAGCCAGCTTTTCTGGTTTTCACTCTGGACTTGCATCATAGAGACTTGCTTCCCAGGGAAAGGGAAGCTTGTCATTCCCATTGAACCACTGTTCTTGCTCGTAGAAGGGAATGTCGGTCCCACATGATTAATGGAATTGTTAAATCCAGCACTCTGATTTGAAGATAACTCGTATCCATCTAGCCAGCTATATTCGTCCATTTGAGGGGTTGAATGATTTTCATTTTTCAATGTCATGATGTTCAATGACTCGTCCACAGATTTAGAAGGAATGGAACCAAAGCCAGGTGGGGGCCCAAAATGCCGAGCAGGTCGACTCACAGGATTCTTTTTTATGCCTGATGATATGGCTGGAGATGGTTTGACAAACAGACCATCAGTAGCTGCTCCGGGGGACATAATGGAATCAAATTTAGATGTTACAGCAGTTTGTGAAATCTGAACAGGATAATCATGTCCAGAATCAGTGTTGACAAACCGAGGGTAGGGAACGGCAGAAGCAGCAGGCTGGGAGACTCCCAATTGATCTTGCAGAGAAGGTTTCATAAAAGATCCATTTTCCATCAAACTCAATTGGGACAAGCCATTCACTGTAGGAGTTTGTTCTACCAAGTACTTTGAAAAGCTAGGTTGGACTGGTAGCATATACTGAGAAGTGCAGTTGGCAACAGCAATAGATCGTCCCATGCTTGGAGCACCCTGTAAGAGGAAACTATCGTCTCCAACAGAAAGGGACCCATTTTGATTCCCACAATGAACCCTGCCATCACCAACAGTGGAAGCAGGAACCTCTGAAGAAGTTAACTTTGAAGCGAATTCACTCACATGCTTCTCAGTCTTAGATGGCTTGAAGACAATAACCTCGTCGTCTTCCTCTCCTTCAGCATCAACCTCCAGCTTGGGCACAGCAGCTAGAGTCACTTGGTCCTCAACAGAATTTTTTAGCGAATTACCATTTACTTTGGGATCTTCTAAAGGGCTGGTGGGTTCAACACCGATCAAGAATTTCTTCAACTTCGTGTCAAAATATATTCCCTCCTTTCCAATCCGGACCACATTTGCAAGAGCCTTTCCAGCTGCAATAATCCTCTGAATGCGGGCTTTCTTTTCCTTATTGCCACCATCACTTCCAATACTACGCTTCCTTGAAAAATCAAGGATAACTTGAGCAGGAAGAAGAGGAAAGAATCCTCTCAATTCGAAGTCCTCAGGCAATGCAAGACGATTAGCAGTCTCAGATTCGTCGTACTTGCTCGCATGGGAGAAACATGCTTCATCTTCACTTTGACCAACAAATAAATATCCACTTGATAAGAGCTTATTAAAGAAGGCGATACAATTGTTCCAAAAAAAGGATCTAACAGTCACTTGCTTCTCCTCCAGACTACTGTCTACTGCAACATTGCTGTGACAGGCTAACCATTCTACAAAAACCATGATACCAGGCAATAAAAAGCTCGATGAAGGATCACTCAACTTGTTACAGCGTTCAAGTACATAACCCATAAATTCAAAGGTAGCAGTAAATGCATTATGAAGCAGGACTGAACGCTGTAGGATATCAGCATATGATTGGTTTTCATTTTCCTTGCTCACATCATGAACAATAAATATGAGAATGATGATCAGTCTGACAATTACTAGTCTACACTCTGCAGCATCAGAACCGAAGTTGAACACCTCATCTGGCCCAGAAGAAAGAAGTTCTAAAAAATCATTTTTAACCATTGAGAAGACTTCCTCAAAAGTTTCCAAGCTGGATAAACATGAGAAAGGAATAAGCATCATTGAATTGTTATTCCAATGTCACAATATACTAAACAATAAAAAAATTCAGAACAAACCTTGTCCGCGTGAAAAGAATGCCATTTAGTCGAACAAATCGTGTGATGAAGGCTTTCAAAAGATCAGCAACGCTGGAAGCTCTTTCCTTAACTGAACTTACTTCCACTTTATTATCTTTAATAGAAGTCCTAGTTTCACCTTTACGTCTGCTGTACCCCGGCATCCTTGAAGGTGCTGCCTTCACCAAAGTTTTTGCATCATCAAGTAGCTGGGTATAACTCTGACGATTCTGCCAAAATAGAGAGAACCAATTATGAGAACAATGGAATAAATGTGCCATTGGTTGACAGGAAGGTAACAAGAATCTTGAAGAATTGAAGCACGAAAAGAGGTCCTTGTCCCATAGTAATACTTGATCAAATGGCACTTTCTACTTCACGTTTCGTTCTTATTAGGTAACAAAACACCAATATCAATCACAAATGCTATTCTCTACTCTTGGGAACAGACATAAGAAGTTAAGCCTAACACTAGTCAAAGGGATAATTAACAAGTGAAAAAATGAAATCATAGATATATACTAGGTTAAAGGTGAAAATTTTAATGAACTTAACGTCCTCGCACTTGTTCATATACTGGATAGTTACCTTTTCGAATGCAATGATCAAGTTGTCCCTTGCAGTAATGAAAGGATTCTCAACTGCTAGGCTTCGGAAGTAGCGATATATTGACACCAGTTCATCATTTGAATATCCTGCCAGTATAGCAACCTGAAAAAATTACGAGAACTACAAGTTAATAACCAAGCAGGACAACTATATCCAAAATATAGGAAGAGGCAATTAACGACAAAAGTTGCCAACTAAAAACCACTATGAAGTTCAAGAAGAGTTTACCTGGTGATGTGGATTACCACTAGAAGGCCAAAGTGAAGAAGCTTGCATATAATAACTGGATGCAGCTGCAAACTCCCGAGCTTTAGAGTCTCCTTCCCCATATAAGCCCTTGTATCGTGCAAGATCCCCCAGATAAATCAAACAGCGATGACAGGATATCAATCCCTTATTCCTCTCAGAACATTTATTTCCATGATCCAACGAGGAAATTTGATTGTGTGGACCATCGGAAAAATTATCCAATGGCAAACCATACTTTACCCTTATCTTCAACATCAAATCATGATAAAATCCGGTGGCCTCAGAAAGAAAAGCCTTGAGCTGGGAACGGATTTTGGTCAGTCGATCAGGTCCAGCTCGGGACGGAATTTTCCCATTCTGGGGTGCAGCTGATCCTGCTGAAGCTAGAGCAGCATTGAAGAGCGCCCGTAACTCCTCAATTCTCCTGTAATGCAACTGCCACAAAGCATACTCCACGTCGTTTTGTTCAGAAAAAGCATGGTCTTCAAGGACAATAGCCTCATAGTTTTCACGCATCTTTTGCCATGCATTTGGATCTGAGGGGACTCTAGCTTGGGCAGCTTTCCTACGCTTGGTCTCCAACTCAACATTCTATGGTGGAATGAGAAATCAGTCTAAGGAAACATATTTGATTAAAAAGAACATAACAATTATATTTTTTTTTCAAAAAAAATCAATTAAACCAAACAAGATAATTCTGCATTTGTAGGAATGGTTTATCTCGATGAGGTAATTGGATGATTTTTCGAAGGTTACCCTTTTGGCTATGTTCTAACAAAAGAAGAGTAATCTCGGCGACATTGTACGACACAAGCATTCACGTGCAGAATGCTGGACTAAAGCACACATATACCTTGTTGAAGAGGCGCTGAACACGTTCCCTTGACGAATTTTCCTTGTACTCATCCATTGGAACAGCCATCGTCCATCAAACAAGTGTTGAAAAAATCAAGTCCAATCAATGAAACTTCAGAAGCAACAAAAAGTATTTAATCTACCAGGAATTGCCTGCAGCAAAGCATACTTATTAGCAAAATGATGCAAGTGGATGAAATCCCAAATCATAAGAGTTAGACTAAACAATCCGAATTCAGAAAACCCTCAATTTCCGCCCACATCTCATTAAAATAAGTATTCTGTTTAACAGAAATTCCCGCTAGCGCAAACCAGATCCTGACATTTCCAATTTCTGACCCATGTTTAATAAATCTCAACGCCTCAAAGCACGGCAAGCAAAAACACATTAAGGCACTGATTGTATGGCATTTTCTGGAGACATGCCTCAATGCTTGTGAGGCACGCACTCTTAAATTCTCTAGACTTGTTTACTTTGCTTTAGGTGTTGGCAAAAATATTAAAAATTCCTATGGTACCAACTTTGTAAATAGCCCATTGCCTCACTACCTATTGCTAAAACATTAAAAAAATTGTGCCACCCTATTAACCCTCCTTGGGAATCAGCTACAACTAAAATATTAAAAAATGTTTCTCACAGACAGCTTTGGGAATAGTCCATTGCTCCACCAACTAAACTAATAGTTTCCTTTTTGTTACTTTATAGGTTTTATTCTATTTAAATTTTGAAGAGTTTTTATGATTTATTATGAGCTTATTTCGCATTTTAATAACTTTTTATTTTCTTTTTTTTGGTTTACATTGAAGTTTATGCCTCGCTTTGCACAGGAATGCCTGAATACCCGATCACCATTTTATACATAATGCTCCGAAGAATGTGCATGAGTCCGTCTATGTACCTATATGTCCACAACATAAAACCCTAAAAAGTATCTGTAAGTGTAGCTTCAGATTGTCCATCCTTTTACCTTACTTGAATGAAATAATTTACTTCCAATTCATTTTAAACAAGATTCCACGTAAGAACATAAAACATTTTTACCAGCTTTTAACCAAAAAAAAATGTATTAGACATTGAAATTTCAGGACTTTCCATCTCTACACATACAGAACCTGCAGAAACCCGGTTAAATTTCTTGTATATAAGCCTAAAAAGTTTAGTTTTAAAATTAACCAACTCACAAAGCATAACAAATCTTTCAATTGTAAAATAGTAAAAAGGAAGATTAAAGTCAACCACAAATATTAAAACAAAATTCCAGAAAATCAAAACCCTAAAGTCAATCGACTTCATTAAAGATGAATTGGAAAATCAACAACTAGAAAAAAATTAATAATATAACTTCATACAGAACGTATTTCTTCAATTACAAAAGTTGATAGGAGATAAAGATAGCAAAACCTAAAATCAATCAACTTCATTAATGATGAATTGGAAAACAAAAATATAACTTCACACAAAACGTCAAACGTGTGTCGATTACGGAAGTAGGGAGGAAAAAGAGAAATTAACCAGAACAAGTGAAAGGGGACACAAGTAAATCATAAACCTAAAATCAACCTGTTAATATTTAAACAGTATTAACAAGAAGGAGAACTCAAATTCAGAAGAATGTATCAACACAAGCCGAACTCGTCAAGAATTCTTTAGAGCTCAGCAGATAAAAATAAAATTACCAAAAGAACTTACAAAGAAGCACCAGATCTGCAAAGATCACACCGCGACTATTCTCGGATTTTTCCAATTCAAAGAAACAGGTGGGCCTATGTACGGTTGAACACAGGCAGTTATATGCGGAGAGCAAAAGATATGGGTTAGGTTTTCTAATCGGGCCGTGATTTGGAGATTGGGGGAGAGTTCGGTATATTTATGTGGTTTGATAACCGTGGATTTTAAAACTCTAGGCCCAATACCCTTAAAAAATAACTAATTTGATTAATGTGGAAATTACACCAAACCCAATCTTTCAAAATCCAACTTCAAAAATCAGATGCAAGGTTTGTTTATTCAAAAATCAGATATTTTATATTTATATATTAATTATTAATTATTAATTATATAAATTCCATCAAATCCCTAATTCCCCAAAATCGTCTCTCTCTCTCTCTCTCTCCTCAGCCAAAATCGTCTCTTCCTCCTCTCTCTCTGTCTCCTCAGCCACTCTTCCTCTCCATTTCACTCTCTCTCTTCGCCGCTCGCCAGAGGAGTCCCTCTCGTCGCCTGCTACAGCCGGTGAGGGTACCGGTGTAGGAGACTTGTGAGGAGCAGAAGAATTGGTTAATGCCGGAGATGGACTTGGAGAGCAATCTGACGGCGGAGGCGCCGAAAGGGAGGAAAGTGTAGGGGAAGGAGCAAAAGATGGCGATTGCGATAGTGTTGCAGGAGACGGGACATGTGGCAGCGAGAGTGCATCGGCCGGAAGAGAAAATCCAGTGATTGCTCAAACATCAGTCACCAGTGTGAGTCGCAAATCCACTATTCTTCCTTTTTTCTGTGTGCGGTGCGGTGGGTGTGATGTGGTTGGTCTGTGACGTAGTGGATGTGTGCGATGCGATGTGATGTGGTTGGTCTGTAAAGTAGTGGGGTTGAAAATGGTGGTTGTTTTGCCAATGGTGGCGGTGGTGATGATGGTTTGATAAGCTCCTTTGCCTGAACTTGATGAAGATATTTGCTGATGGAAAGGTTTGGTGGCCGCTCAGCCGTGCACGACGTTGTACGTCCAGATCTGAGTGGCGCTGCATTTTTTTGTTGTTGTGTGTGGTGGTGCTGTGGGTACGGTGTGGTAGTGCGTCGATATTTCTTGGTGGTCTTGTGGTGGTAACAGTGTCGGTGTTAGTGGTGGTTGTGGTGATGACGACGACGTGGCAGTGAATCCAGTGATGAGGTGGTGGTCACAGGGGTGGTCACAGAAGTTGGTGG